>JAUYWG010000042.1:649094-676798 GCA_034779775.1 Enteromius afrohamiltoni
ATATTTATAAGGATGGATCAGGATGTGAAATGTTATTAGCATGCATCCACTAGTATGTATGAATTTCCATTAATTGTCTTTAAATGTTAATGCGGAGTGCATAATGGTGGGACTGTTTCACTGTTTTTATTTCTTATTTTAACAGGTTCAGTCCTGTTGAGCTGGCTTTTCTAGCAGAGTATATAAAAACCATGAGCCCAGTTGCCAAGGCACTTGATCTTCTTCAGGGAGCGAGCAGTGTGCAGATGGGATGGTTGGTACCTACAATTACACTGCTCAAAGCAAAGCTCCAGCATCTTCACATTTCCGTCAAGTTTTGTGGGCCTTTGATTGATGCACTGCTCTCAGGCCTTGAAAAGCGATTTGGACAGATGCTTACAGATCCAGAACTGATTGCAGCTGCCATTCTTGTCCCCAAATTCAAGACCTGCTGGACTAGCGATGAATGCATTCTAAAACTTGGTAAGTAACACGCTGTTGTCTTTATACTTGAAAATGAAATGATGATCTTTAGTTTTATGTACACATCACAAATGTTATAATTTTATTAATCATATTGTAATCAAATTGCATTATTCAAAGTTGGTACTTATGCTTTTATTTTATAGGCCTTGACTATATCAGAAGCCATTTGAAAGAACAAGCTGTGGAGAAGCAAGGTGAGATCTGCCATTCTTCAGAAGAGGATGACTTCTTTTCTGCAATCAAACAAAACCCCGGATCCCAAGAAAACGTCAAACAGCTGGAGACTTACTTGGGATGCCTAGGTGATGCAATGGGGGTACTCAAGTCTTTCCCAACAATATTCAACCTGTCAGTAAGGCTTAACACTCCACTACCTGCCTCAGCTGCGTGTGAGAGACTGTTTAGCACAGCTGGATTGATATTCACACCAAAAAGGGCGCGTGTTAATTCCAAAAACTTTGAAAATCAGCTTCTTTTGAAGCTAAACGGAGGGTTCTGTTAGTCCTATTGTGTGTAGCTGAGTTGCACTTCTGGTCCACACAAACACCTAAATATTGTTTTGTTCTAACACACACAAACACTGATGTGGGCAGTTCTCACAGATGCACTCAAAGATCTACACATGATCTCCTGCTGTTTTCAAGTTGGTTCATTGGTTGGACACAAAGTGTGTTGTTGATGGATAATATTTCTGTTTATTAATATCTACTGGCATAACAAGTTTTTTTTTTTTCTTTTCAACAAAACAAGTTTTTGAACACCATGCACTTTTTTTTGTATGTGTAAAAGATTGGCCAACAGAGCTTTTTGTATTCATGTCATTTAATTTTGCTCTGCTTGCACTTGAACATGGAGTCCAATAAACTTTTTCCTAAAATGCTGGTTTTGTCCTTCGAAAGGTTACTTTATACTTTTATACTTTAAGTATGTTTTAGAGCCTGTACTTTTTACTTTAACTTGAGTAAAAATTTGAGTCAATACTTCAATTTTTACTTGTGTTACTTTTTAAACACAGGTATCTATATTTTTACTTAAGTAACGAATGTGTGTACTTTTGACACCTCTGCTTTTGACATTTATGCTAAAGCCTGGTGTGGACAGAGCCATTTGTGTTTTGCTTACCTGTGTACCTTACCTGAGTTACTTACCTGCACCGATTCCTATATTGCTCCTGTGATGTAAATTAAGAAAACTCACCTGTTAAACTTTAACTTCTGGTCTCTGCCTGTTGACTGAGCGTGCCAGCAAATCAGACTGTGAGTCAAATATGTCAGCACCGAGGACACACTTGTACTCTTGCTGGGACTGTTTTTATCCTGGTGCAGGAAGAATAATTGATGGTGCTATTGATGGCTTTAGCATCCCTTAAACATATCTAAGATTTGCAGGCTTTGTCACTGAGCACCTAAATTATAAAAATTTTGCTCCCAAGTTGGCAAAATAGTGCAATTGCATTTTTTTTCTCCACCTTTTGGGTCATTGTGTCAGTGATTGTGGCTATGAAACAAAGGATGCGATTTCCTAAGGTGGTCCTAAGATGCATTTTTTTTTTTTTTACCTTTTAGATGCAGAGCACACTTTACCTGGAGTGTGGCATCATCTCCGGTGCTATCTAAAGTAGCATCTTGAAAGTAGTTGAATAACTGTTACTCATTGCATTGCATGTATCAGCATCTGAATGAACATATGAATTGGAATTGACACATCTATGTGGGCATCACACAGTCATCAAACTTAGGGATGATCCCATAGTATCAGCTACTGACAGTAAATTTTTTTACAGCTCCCTATTGAGTAACCAAAGACACTTGTGTTCCTCACTGCATAAAATTAAGCAATTAACCTGTTGCAGTGTAAATTCACGGTACATCCATTCACTTGCCTCATTTTGATTTCAGCAAATCACTTACAGAATGCAGGCAATGTAAATATTCATGAGCTCAAACATGAGCCTGCCTGCAGCACAACAGATGTGACAGTATATGCTTTGACAACATGCAGTCAACTTTAAGGAAGACATTATCAAAAAGACAAGTCTTTTTTTATGGTTTAGATGAAAATGATTGTGTAAGATATTTGATTATTTTTGATTGTGCAGTTGAGTAGTTGATTAGACTAGCATTTACTGCATTACCCTGCTTTTACCAGTGTCCATCCGTTCTCTTGCACATTACATTCAATATTTTTGTTATGTATGTTATGTTACATTTCTGTTTAAGTTATTTATTTTTACAATTTTTTGGTCACATTTTAGGGGTCCTAAAAATTTGTCTCAAACTCCTGATGTGCTGCTTACTAATAGTTAGTATGGTAGTAGCTAAATTTAGGCGTTAAGGAATATAAAATATATTCATGCAGAATAAGGTGACAATGTGTGCTTTAGAAGAACTAATAAACAACCAACATGCTAGTAATATGTATGCTAATAAGAAACTAGTTAATAGTGAGGAGTGGTCCTTAAATTGAAGTGTTGCCTTTTCAACAGCAGAGGGCGACAATAGTACATTTTAAAGCTCAGCTACCATTACCCCATGTTTATCTTTTTAGTTAATATAAATACAAACCATCTTGTATGTTGAAAATGTGTAGAATCAAATAAAGAATTGTTGGATGGGGTGCTTGGTCAAAGTGGGTAAATAATGTCTTGTGTTTGTTGTTTTGTTTTTGTTTTTCTTAGATCAGAGGTCTTGGTTATCATTCTAAGATAGCCTTATTCTCCTACACTGCCCTGTAAAAGAATTTTTTTAATGCTCAGAGGATGCTTTTACCTTTAATGAACATTAAAGCTCAAAAAATATAAAAAATAAATAAAAAATAATTAGGATTTTTTGTTACACTTTATTTTCAGGTCTCTTCACCCACCAGTTAAATTGCCTTCCATCTGTGCAGTGTAATGATGAACATTATAGTGATATGGTGTAAGTAAGCAACATCACTGAACAATGCTGGCCAGTGAAGACCACACAGATCATCATCTTGTAGTTCATATTGTGCTGCGTTGCTTGGGGCCATAATATACAGCATTTTTAAGATTGTTACTTTCCCTTTTCTTTTCAGTAGAACAGCAGAAACAGCTGGATCAAAGGTTTGTTTGTGATTTGAGAAAATGGATTTTCTTTCCATCAATAAATTCCAAATCTGCTGCTTATTGAAAGCTAGTAAAGTAGTTGTTAAATTTAGATATAGGGTAGGTTTAGGAATTTAGAATAAAGTAGAGCATTAATATGTGCTTAATCACTACTAATAAAAAGCAAAATTTCTAGTAATAATAAGTAACTATTTAAGATAACCTAAAATGTCCATGCGCTGCTACATAATTGGTTTGAAATCCTGCACTATTTTATTTTTTTATATTTTTCTCCTGCAACTTCCTTTAAACATATATCTACATTTATGTATCTAGATGAGTTGATTCCCTAGCCACACATAAATGTAAGGCTTAATAAATATGTACACATCTGAAAAATAATATTTAAATATGTAATCACTGAAATATTCTTGTGTCATTCTGATGTCATGTCATAATGTTCTACCAACATCGACTGAATTGTTACTTGTTTTAAGAGCAATTGTGGGATTGATTGACTGGAACGGGCACAGACAGTGATGGAGGCCTGAGGTGTGTGACGTGCATTTATGTGAGACGCCACCAATAACCTGATAAAGAAGCACTTTACCATGCTGCTCCTGACAGCTGATCATGACTCCCTGTGTGCAAGTCAAGATTCAGTTCTCGCTGTAAGAAAAAAGCCTATTGTCTGGGTTTACAGCTCCACCTAAAAGATTTAAGAGCACTTCTTAGACTGCACTTGTTACGAAGGGGGACATGAAGCGTGCGGGTTCATATGCAGATAAAAAGGTTTATTCAGGCTCAGGGTTGTACAGACAAGATCAATCATCGGCAGATATAAACAGCCGAAGGGTCCGAAGGGCAAGATGAAAACGTAGGTCCAGGGGAAGCAGAGGTCGACAGCGATAAATTCAAAACACAATAACAAGGTACAAGAACACGAATGAACAAGGCAGAGTTTTTATTTGTTTTTGCATTATTATTATTATTATTATTATTATTGCTATTGTTATTTTCATTTTCTTTTTTTTTCACCTGTTTGTGCATTTTTGTCCAAATATTATTAAACAAGTTCTAGTATTTTTTGACACCTTAACTCATTTCAAAAAGCTCAGTTTTAGGAACCACACTAAAACAACATTTAATTCATCCATTTAAAAAAAAAAATGATGACAATAATAATTTAGTAATTATTCTATTTTATAACTTTACATATATATATATCTATATATGTCCACTAATATTGGCACCCTCTGTAAATCTGAGCAAAGGTAACTGTGAAGATAAATCTGCATTGTTTATCCTTTTGATCTTTAATTCAGAAAATTCACAAAATTCTAACCTATCATTGAAGTAAAACAATTGAAAATGGGGAGAAAACCTCATGATGAAATTTTTTTTTTCTTCTCCAATACATCCCACTGAACAATCGTCTTTGTCAGACGTTGAAATGACATTCCCTGACAAGTCAGAATGAAAGTTTTAATGATGTCTTTTTATAACTTCTTTTGGACGTCCAGTACTGGTACTGGATGTCCAAAAGACGTTGTGTGTTTGGGTTATTGTCTCAGTGGGAGACCCAACTATGGCCCGTTATAAGATTTCTAACAGAGTCAGTCAGTTTCAGATTTGTTATCTGTTGGTATTTAATAGAATCCAAGATGCCATGTATCTAAACAAGATGTCCAGGAACTCCAGCAAAAATATAGGCACACAAAATCAAAAATACAGAATTACATTTCATTGTACACATGGAGTACTTTTTATCCCAGTGTTCACCAAAGCCATCTTGAGTGTTTCCTGCTAATAAGCAATTTTTTTAGTTTTACCTGATTATAGAAGCCAAGAAGAAAATTTAAGGGTTGTTATGTCAAATACGATTTATTACTTTTTATAATATCTTTTAAATTAATTTTTATTAATTCCTGTTTACGGACTATATGACTGTCATAATCTTACGTGCGTCCTTGCGTTCCTGTTTGTTTATGGGGTGACCTCTGTTTATGGGGGTTGTCCTTTTGGTGATGCCGAGGAGTTAACATCTCTTTAAGCTATCAATGTTTATGAAAAAATATGCCCAGGCATGTTCGTTTAACACAGTGGCTAGGAGTACATTTTTTTTAGGTCATGAACAATAACAAGTAGTTTAAATAATGATACATTTTATGTATGTTTAAGAAATAAAACAAGAACGTTCTGAGAGAGCTTACATGAGTTTAAAGTGTGTTCCATGCGGTGTAGTGTCTTTCTGTGACAGGAATTGTTTCAGGACTTGGATGTAATTCCATCCTGTCAGTGGGAAGGGATGCTAAAGTGTTACCAAGGCTGCCTAAATTGAACATATTGAAAAAAGCTAGCCAGGATGTGTAATTTTCACATGAATGGGGGTACTAAAATCAACCTTTCATCTTTGTTTTCTTCCATCCTGAATAACCTGACTGCTCTGTATAGGGCTGGACTGGGAGGAAAAATTGGCCCTGGCATTTTAAGGTCCAGCCGGCCCACCACCACCACATATAGGCCTACCATATATATATATATCCCAAATAAAATAATTTTTAATTAATAAAATTAAGTAGGCAACTGTGTATATAGACTACTATAATTTTAAATTCTGCCAGTAATCTTCACACTGTGGGACAACAAAGACCTCCACAAAGAATGCAAACACTGATACAGTACTGGTGTCTTTAATATTGAAAGTTAGGTAGGCTATTTGAGTATAATACAAACTCACAAAATAAAAATTGGTGCAATAAAAATAAAACGTCAGGTCATATTTAAACTAGATTCAATCGCGAAACCTTATGCAAACATTTGACTTTTTCGCTGTTTTAAAAAGTGTTTGTGTATTCTACAGTCGTGGCGCGTGCAGGCACGACTGTTATTTCTGTTATTAAGCTCCTTACATTTTGCTGCTTCCACTTGTAGGCTTTTGCATCTTTTCTCCTGCACCTTCTCTGCACCCCCCTTGCTCTTTCCTGGTTTATCCATTGTTATAGACGGACTCATCTCAAACTCCGGTCGAACTCAGATTTTGTCAAGGGTCTAAATCAACTTTTCATCCTTGTTTCCTTCCTGAAACCTTTCTGTGTCCTTTATCTGTGTGCATTTGGTTTTTAATGTGTTAATCTGGATGAAAAGTTGTAAAAGGAGCTGACTTTCTTCATCTGGAAGTGGCAAATTTTATAGGGCTAAAATAATTCTTTCAACTCAACTTTCCATCTGTTTTTTTTCCTTCCTGCCATTGGTGGACGAAGTACACAAATCAAGTACTTGAGTGAAAGTACAGATACATGCAATTAAATATTACTCCAGTAAAAGTAAAAGTACTCCTTTTTCAATTTTACTACAAAACTACAAAAGTTCTCGGTTTTTTATGTACTTAAATAAAAAGGTACTGATAGATAGATTTATTTAGCAACTTTATATAGGCTACATTATTTTAATATAAAACATATTTTTTATAATCTTACTGCTTAATTTTCCCAAAATAACCACTAGTCAAGCTACAGCATATTTGTGGGTTGATTGGACCACGTTGACGAGCATGTTCTCAGGTGCTAAGCATGTATGGTGAAATGTTTTGAGCATCATAGACTCACATTCAGTTTCATGGCTGTATGGATGACAAGTATTGATTATATATGCAACAATCTAAAGAACAATATACAGCAAATATTACACTAAACAGACAGCATGAAAAGAAAACAATAATAAACACAATATGCACAGAACACCTATACCTTTGCAGTATAAATTAGTGCAGCGTGAGGGTGCAGAGAAGTTACAGTCAGTGTAAGTGATTGAGTGCAGTACATAAGAGCTTGGTGCTGTGTGTTTGTTACTGTGTTTCAGACTGTCAGTGAAGGTGATGATGACAGTGAGAGCAATTCATGGCTCGGGTAGCTGGAGTCTCTCTGATGGTCCTCCTCACACACCACCTGGAGTTGATATCCTAGAAAGACAAATTTAGCATGTGGTAAATTAATAAAAAAAATATGTAGTATTTTTATTTATAATTGTTGCACATGACTTATGCACTATTGATTTTTGTTGGAAGTTGTTAAAGGTATGGCCAAAAGAATCCCTTAGGGAGGGGGTGTACCTTGTTTTAGGATGAACGTTTTCTAGGTTGAAATAATGACCAAGACAAAGCTAATCTAATATTCACCCTATCTAATCTTTTTTTTTTTTTTTTCTAAAACGGATTTTAGGTTGATGGTATTATTGAAACATTTGGGTGTCTAACTGTGGAAGAGGGCGGAAAGTACCTTTGAGGTGTTTGGGTTGATGGCATACTCCTTGTGTGCACATAGCATTATGCTTATCTCCAGTGGTTTTCAAACCTGTCCTACAAAGTATGTCCTCCCTTGTCAGACATACCCAAATCATACCCTTAAAGTCTCTACTAACAATTTGATAAGTTGAATCAGGTGTGTCTGATAAGGGAGACATGCAAAATGTGCAGGGCAGGGGTGCTTGTAGGACAGGTTTGAAAACCACAGCTTTAGACAATGAATTATCATTAAATCTGTTAAATTCTTAGCTCTCTTTTCTCTCTTACATAAAAGGTTTTATGGGAGCTCACCATAGACGTAATGTTTTTATACTGCTCTACACCTAAACTTACAAAACAACAATATTTACTTCCATCCCTTAGATTCCCATTGCATATATGCTAATTGTAAAGTACTGAAAAAAAGAAGTGACATTTTGATAAGCATGATACTCATACTCGGAAATAAAGCTCTTCATTTGACCCATCCAAAGTACACACACACACATTAGATTTAAGTTGATATTGATATTTCTAAAACATTTGCACAGGTTACAAGCTGTACAATCTGATCCAAATGTTAATGTGAAATGTTAAGACAAAGAGCTAAGCATTTTTCCAAATCACTTCCCATCTATCCCATCTAATGTCTTTTCTGAGAGTTTTTTACTCAGTGTAACTGTGGAAGAGGGGTGGAGAGTACCTTTGTGTTGTTTGTGTTGATGGCATCCTGCTCATGTGGACAGAGCATTATGCTTTAGACAATGAATTATTAGTACAGCCGATCTTCCATTATCTCTCTTACATACATAGTTTTACGGGAGTTCACCATAGAAGTGATGGTTTTATACAGCTCTACACCTAAACCTACCCTCACTACTGGTATTTTTCTGAAACTCATAAAACAACATTATTTACAATTTAATTTAGTTATTTCAGAAAGCCATTCTTAAATAGATTCCCATAGGAATAGGACACAGGACGAGGCAACACTCCGTATGAAGTGGGTTCTGACATCTATGGGGCACAGCTCTCCCTGGTATAGATATGCCATGGAGATGGCATCTACCACCCAATGGGCCAACCTCTGTTTGGAAACAGCATTCCCTTTCTGTTCGTAGCTTTGTTTTTCTGTCTAATATTAGCTGCTGTTTATAGTGATAAATATACAACCTAACTCCATGAATATTTCCTATAGTATATATCAAACATCATCTGTTTGTTGATCGTTCGCGTTCATTCTAAAAACTGCAAGTGCAGCTCATTAGTATTCACCTGCCGGTTAGCGTGTTTTTCACGTCTTCTCGTAGATATTATTACTGTTTTTCTAGCATCGTCTCCTTTTATTTATTTGTTTTCTCCCGCACCATTTAAATTATTGTTTTACTTCTCGTTCGCTCCTCTCCGATCTCGGTGAGAATGTCTTCTCCACATGTATAGTTTATCTCTCTCTGTCGGCGATGAGGGTTTCACATGTGATAAATGCAGGAATATAGTTAGGCTGACAGAGAAGATCTTAGAATTAGAGACACGCATCCAAACTTTAACGGAGGACAGTCAGAATGTGAGGTATATAGATACGGCTTTGGATGCGGATAGTTCAGCTCCTGTACATTGTTCGGTTCCTGCAGCGCATCAGGGCAACATTTGGTGTGTTTGTCTCTGCTTTTCATTCCTGGACTCTTATTATGAATCTGTGTTCTCATCTCTGTCTCATGTTTCCACCCGGATTTCCTCTAGCATAAAAGCCGTTCTGTGTTTGTTATTGTCCCAGATCATTGTCTCAATGTTTTGCCGTCAACCCTAGCCTAGTTCATTTGTTTTCCTGTTCCCTGTTATCATTGCCATTTGGATTACCCGTTGCCGATTACTGCCTGTTTCCTGGATATTTTCTCTGTCTCTTCCCAAACAAACTGCTCTGTTTAACGTTTCTGCTACTGTCTATGCCTCCACTCACTCTGTTTGCCAGCACTCGATTTCTGCATGTCCTGACCCTGAGCCTAAATAAACTCTCTTGCATTTGAACTCGTACGCTTTACGTCACTCATTCATGCCACTAATGATGTTCGACTATGCCAGTCGGAGATCACTTAAAATAATGTTAAAGAGGTGTGTGAACTTGTAAGTACGAGGTCAGACACTGTAATATGCTCTGGTTCCCTCCCTGCTTACCGCGGTGATGAGATACACAGCAGACTGCTGGGTCTCAATGGCTGGATCGATTGTGAATCAGGTTTCTAATTCAGATTTTCTCAATCTTTGTAAATCACATTTGCTTTTGACGTTGTTGTGGTAAAAAAACTTATTTTAAAATGATCTGTAGCCCAGCAATTCTTGGTAGAGCATGTGAGACAGAGAAATGTGTTCTGTTGTTTTTAGCGCTAGTGCAAATAGCCTATGATTGCGAGCTACTAATTCAGACGTTGCCCTCTAGCATCTACTGTTAAAATAGAATGTTTCTGAACAGAATTTGACCACCGTTTGAAGTCAGCAATGTAGATTTTATTTTGTGTGAGGCACCAGAATTTCAGATGTGTTAAAATTTAATTCATTGTTTATTGTTAATTGTACCTACTCTTAAAACATTTATTCACTAATGTTCATTCTGTTTTCTGAATGAACATTAAAGTCACACCAAGCAGACTTTGTTTTTAGGACGTGCACAGTCCAGATGTGCACCAGGTGTACGGGTTATTTTTATGACCCCTTATAAAACGATAAATCAAGCCATAAATACCTCTTTTGACATTCCTTGACTCTAATTACTACCCTTACTTTTCAAAGAAACTCAGTCCGGCGGAGAGAAACTACGACATTGGAAACCGGGAACTTCTGGCCATCAAGCTGGATCTGGAGTGTGCTCACAGATCGCGAAACTCTCCAGTACCTCCAAGAAGCAAAAAGGTTAAACCCCAGACAGGCACGATGGGCATTATTCTTCAACCGATTCTGTGTCACTATCTCATACCGTCCAGGTTCACAGAACCTGTCCACACTGATGCATTTTCTCAACTCTATGATTACTTGGAACTTGGTTTTGGTGGCCTGATATGGAGATTGATGTGCAGAGGTTTGTGAGAGGGTGTCAGGAATGATCGATGTCCAAGAGCCCACAGCATCTCCTGTCTGGTAAACTTCTACCGCTTCTCGTACCTAACCACACCTGGTCACACCTAGTGGATACATATATCCTGGTAAAAATAAATCGTTTTTTTTTTTCATCTGCTTCCCCCTCAAAGGATTACCCACAGCTTTTGAAACAGCTAATCTACTGTTTGATCATATGTTTCGTCCCTATAGTCTTCCAGAAGACATTGTTTCAGACTGCGGACTGCAGTTCATCTCCAGAGTCTGGAAATCATTCTTTAAGCTCTGAGGCCTGACCTCGGAATACCACCCACAAGCAAACCGTCAGGCTGAACGCAAGCTCCAGGATGTGTTCCTCCAGCTTGTGTGGATTGTGGTGTGTGGTTGTTCTCCTCGTACCTTGTGTCTCCTTCGCTCCTGTGTACTCCGGCACTCCAACGAACCTCAAAGAAAGTCTATACTTTAATGATCTATTACACTCCTCTCCAAACCATCAGCTATAGCATACTCACCAATATCTCCGCCATGTATCCATTGTTGAACCTTTTATAAAGTGACCTATATTGTAATTAAATAATTAGTAAATTTTTTTGAGGTGTGTGTGTGTTTAATGAACTTTTACAATTTCATTGTTTTTCATAAATGATTGAGTAAATGCTCAAATCACACACAGACTTTAACACAACTCTTTTTATTGTGATTCTACTGAAAAGACAGCAAATAGGCAAATAAAAACAACAACTGTAAAACAAAGCAATTGATTAATTTATTCTGCCACAGTGCACTCTGATAACTAATTAGATTTTACAGTGTAAGATTATATCTGCCACTATTAAGTATAAACACCATATACACTTATAGCAAAGAAAATATTTTTTGTTTGTTTTGGCTTTTTTTACACTTTCTACATCTAACATTACTCATATTTAGTACAAATTACCTCTGCCAGTTGTTTGTGTACTTTACAGTAAATGATGTGTTTCTGCTTGAAAACCCTGAGATTTCATAAAAAATATCTTAATTTGCATTCTGAAGATAAACAAAGATCTTACAGATTGGAAGCAACATAAGGGTAAGTAATGACAGATTTGACAGATTAATGACAAAACTATCCCTTTAAGATAATCTGAGTTTACAGAAATAATCATAAAACACAATAATTTTGGTCTCCAGAGTGTATGCATCAGACACTTAAGGGGCAACAGACAAGCAAACAAGTTCCAATCCTGCGAGTGAAATCAGTATTTTTAGAAAGCATGGATTAAAAGGGTGCTTGTCTTATTTTAGATACTGTGCTTGAATGAGAGCTGTTATTAGTAGCGTGCAATTACCCTCTCTCTCTCTCTCTCTGATACCATCTGCCCTCTAAACATCACCAACAGATGGGGGAACAAGTATGATATTGAGCTTTTGGGCCTGACAGCAGACGCATTCCTTAGGGCTACCACGTTTATGAGCATTGAAACCTAAAAAGTACTGTAAATGACCTGATTTAATGTTACTGCTATAAATGAGCAAGATTGTCAGACTCTATTGTGCAGCTTGTTATGTGTTACATCTAATAGAATTCACTGTTCCAAGTCATTTCATACATAGCAACACATGTAGCATAGACGCAGAAGGCGTAACAAGCAGGGGAAAAAAATAATTCACATCTTATGAACAATTTAAAATTGTAACTTTGGTAGATGACCCCAGTTCGGTGCATGGTTTTGTGCATTTTCATATTATTGTCAATTAAAATATTATTTTTATTGCATGAATATGGCATGACAAAATAATGACTAAATTATAAAACATTTTGTCAACAAATCTATATATACAAAAAGAAAACTTTTTTTTTTATAAATATTTGTGTGGAATTGAGTTAAATACCTTTGTGTGTGTTGTAACAAATTAGCTCAAGAGGGGAATATTTATAATTAATTCTAACTAGTTATAATTACAGCAGCATCCTGGTTCAGAGAGGAAGGAGGAAAGCAATGGTACAATAAGTGAAGTTCTCATCTGTTCTGAGCAGTCTTTTGTTCTGAGAACAGTAAGGTGTAGTTTGTACTAGCTGGTATAGCAATGGCAATGTGGTTTGCCGGCCTATTATCAGTTCAAAGGGAGACACACCTGTTGCTTCATTTGGAGTTGCTCTGTTGTCCATGAGCACCAGGCAAAGTTTCACATCCCAGTCCTTTTGGTTGGGAGATACAAATTTTCTTAGCATGCTGACTATAGTCTACAGACTACAGTTCACTTGTCCGGAAACCATTGGATGGTGGCTTATGTGCAGTTGTGCTTGTATTCCCAGAAATTTCCATGTTCGCTGCATGAAGCTGTGAAGTGGGTGACCCTGTCTGAGTTGACCCTCAGCGGCAGCACGAACCTGGAGAATATGTGATTTATCAGGAGATATGCTGTAGTTTCTGCAGTGTCATTGGGTGCCAGGAGGCATCTACCCCCATTGTGAACTGGCATACGACTGTGAGGAAATTTTTGTTGCCCTTGATTGACCAAGGCAGGGGTCCAACCCAGTCAATTTGAAGGACTGACCAAGGAAATTTTACTCTTTGCTTACACTGCAGTAAGATTCTGTGGTTTAGGTTTGCTGTTTGGATTGGGAACAAACAAGGCCTCCTTTCACACACTCTGCCTGTAATGATTCACTTGGAGCATCTGGACACATTTGCAGCTTTTATTAAACATGGTCAGACAGGCAGAGGTCGGTACACAAGCAGACAATGATATCAGAGGGCAGGCAAAACTCAGAGTCAATCAAACAGGCAGAAATGGTCAGGGCAGGCAGCGAGAATCAAGGTCAATAATAATCCAGGTAATACACAGAATAAACACTCAGAAATAACGCTTTCGAATTCAAGAAAGATCGCTGTTTAAATAGTGGAGATAACAATGAACACCTGGGCTGGAATCAGCCAAGGTACGTGGGGAAAATGAGTCCGGGTAGGAACGTTCAAATTCTGGGGAAGGTTCCTGCTGCCGCTGACTGGAGAGAGCCATGGAGGTGCGGCTTGTGACAGAGCCCCTCCCCTGTGAGCGGCTCCTGAAGCGAGTCACCTGACGGCGCAGAGGTCTACCACGGGGTCTGGGAGCAGGTCGCTCCTGATGTTCTCTGTGAAAAGTCTCTGTTAGAGATGGATCTAGCATGTCGTTGGAGTTGACCCAGGACCTTTCTTTAGGTCCGTAACCCTCCCAGTCAATAAGATACAGGAGTGTTCTGCCTTGGCGCCAGGAGTCCAGGATTTTGTGAACCTGGTAGCAGGGTAGGTATGTCGGGTGCCGCAACCTGGTCCTGGTCCCTCTCTCCGTTGGGTGCAGCAACGGGCTTGAACAGGGAAACATGGAAAGTGAGTGAGATTTTGTATTCTGGTGGTAATTCTAATCTGTATGATACGGGTGTGATTTGTCTGAGAATCTTGAATGGACCCACGTACCTTGGATTTAACTTTCAGCAGGGAAAGTGCAAGCGAAGGTCTTGGGTTGACATTGACCAGGCACATACGGAGGGTTGGGACGTCGACGACCGTCTGAATGGGCTGCTACTCTCCTGATGGCTCTTTGGAGATGTACCTGAGTTCACTCTGTTCTAGCCAGCTGTTGACGGAAGGTAAGTCAGTGTGTTCTCCAGACCAAGGGAATAGGGCTGGCTGATAGCCCAGGATACATTGGAATGGTGTTAGATTAGTGGATGCTTAGATTAGGGAGTTTTGGGCATACTCAGGCCAGATGAGGAACTGGTTCAAATCGGCCTGGTTGTTTTGGCAATACGTTCGGAGAAATCGAATAAGCTCTTGGTTCAATCTTTCTGCTTGGCCATTGGATTCTGGGTGATAGTCCGAGGTAAGACTGACATTAACAGATCGCTATAACCAGTAAGTAATATTTCTTTATTTTTTGCTTTAGATTACATATTGTGGCATAAACCTGAACACAACGGTTTGAATATGTCAGGCACTCCATTGATAGACGTCTACACTTCATACGATGTATAATTTATTACAATATAAATGTAACATGAGTGAATGAGGAATCCTGGTAGTCTTAATTTTTTTAGTATTGATACCCTATTCACAAATCTATTATATATCTACAGATGTTTAATGTCCTAAACAATGATAATAAAATCTTGCATATACTGTAAAATGCTCTTGGTCTATGACTACAAAATTACTCTATATAAATATATACCCTAAATACACTGATATTAGCATGCTAACAGATGTTTTGTTGTTTGTTTTTTAGTGATTAGACACCTGTACCACAGAGTCCTGTCTTCTCAAACTGAACATGTTCATACTGATGACCTCCAGGAGCACGGATGTTTGACTAGACTGATATTCTCTGGTAAAACAAGCTTTTATTTTTCTTGAAAAGAAGCAGCAAACACTTAAATATCAGGTATTATGTAGTGTTTTCACTTGTTGAACAGAATCTGTTTTCAGGATTGACTGAAATCTGTTCACATCTCTGTAGTTAATTCAGTGTGCTAAATATTGGTCTTTGAGCTTCATTATGTATATTTAAATTATACTGTGCTTTAAATAAAATACAAATAATTAAAAAAAAACTGTTTTCTCTCACATCTCCTCACATTCATTGTTGCCTAACTTATTTCTTTGTTGTCTGTCTCACTAATGGCCCATTAGGGGTGTGGTCTTTGTCTCTTCGGGTGTTCATGAATATTCATGACCATTCACATGCCCCTCGCATATGAGCTTTCAGCCACAAAACATGTCTTTTAAAATTTAAAACACTATATTGTTTTTTGTGAATAAGTAATTGAAATGATTTTCACATCATTCTGAAGTAAATTCAAGCCTAATAGAACGGTTACTCTCATTACTGTGCATTACTATTAAGTGTGTGTTAAATGGCCTTATTTCAGCTACTTTTATTTTCACAAAACTTACAAACTACACATAATATTTTTTTCCTAAAAAATGCTAATATGTAAATTAATATTGGTCACATATTATTGTAGAGCAGTTTGTGCTGATTACAAGAAAAATACAGGTTGGTCGATAATTTGTTCTAAGTAGCTGAAAAAATATCAGAGCATGTCCAAACACCTCAGCTGCCCCAAAATCACCTCAGACTCCAGAGGGTTAATGTTTAGCTGGGAAAAGAAAGCTCTCCACACCCTTGAGGTGAACTGGGGTCCTCTGTCTGACACAATATCCTCAGGCAACCCATAATTCCGAAAGACGTGTTCAAGCATAATCTGAGCCGTTTCCCATGCGGTGGGCAGTTTAGGTAAGGACACAAACCGACAAGCCTTTGAGAATCTGTCCACAACAGTCAGGATGGTAGTATGGTTTTTTGATGGTGGTAGATCGGTTATGAAGTCTATAGCACTATGGGACCAGGGTCTTTGAGGAACAGGGAGAGGATGTAATAGACCAGCTGGGCGTTGGCAAGAAGATTTGGTCATGTTGCAGACAGTGCATTCCTTGACAAAGGTGGTAACATCGGTTGATAGTGTAGGCCACATGAACTGGTTGGTAGTGAGCTCGGTGGTGGTCAGAATACCTGGATGCCTGGCACTGGGGTTAGCATGAATGAGCTGTAGAAGCCACTGACGGAGTGGCTGAGGTACGTAGGTTCGTTTGGGCGGACATTCTTGAGGAGGACATTCGTTGGCCTGAGCGTCTAGAATCTCTTTCATTGTCCCATTGGATGGGAGCAAGGATCAACAATGGGGAGATGGTATTCTCGGGCAGACCTGGTTGCTGAGGTTGGTCATACTGGCGGGAGAGTGAGTCAGCTTTGCCATTTTTGGAACCTGGCCTGTAGGTTATTTTGAAATCAAAGTCCTCAAGTACTCTAGATTGCGGTGATCGGTCAATACCATGAAAAGAATCTCTGGCTCCCTCTAGCCAGTGTCGCCACTCCTCCAGAGCTGCTTTCATGGCAAGAAGTTCGCGTTCTCCAACATCATAGTTCCTTTCTGCAGGACTGAGTTTTCTTGAGTAATAGGCACAAGGAAAGAGTTTGGGTGGTGCTCCTTGGCGCTAGGATAGAGCTGCCCCTATGCCAGTTCTGGATGAATCAACTTCCACAATGAATTGTTTTTCTGGGTCTGGATGGCGCAGGATGGGGGCCATGGTGAATCGGGATTTAAGAGTCTCGAAAGCTGCCTCGCTTTCAGGGTTCCAGGGTAGGCGTTTGTGTCCCTGACTAGTCATGGTGGTTAGAGGAGCGCCCACCAGGCTGAAGTTTCTAATAAACTGACGATAAAAATGGGCAAATCCCAAGAAGCGTTGCAATTCCTTGAAATTTTGGGGTTTAGGCCAGTTCAGTACCGCTGCTACCTTCTTCTCGTCCATGGTGACTCCTTCTGGACTTATGATGTACCCCAGGAATTATACTTTTGTCAGATGGAACTCACATTTGTTGATCTTGGCATAGAGCTGATGTTTGATTAATCTTTGAAGTACTATTCTCACATGCTGAACGTGGCTGGGAAGATCCTCTGAATAAACCATGATATCGTCTATGCAAATCGGGAGAGCAGATCACAGAAAATGTCATTAACAAGGAATTGAAAAACTGAGGGACTATTAGATAGGCCAAAGGGCATTACCAGATACTCATAGTGCCCTGAGGTGGTTGAGAAGGCAGTCTTCCATTCATCCTCCTCTCTTATCCAGATGAGATTATAAGCACTTCTCAGGTCGAGCTTGGTGAATTATTTGGCAGAGCGTAGCAGTTCTAAGGCCGCAGGCACTAGTGGTAGTGGGTATCTGAACTTGATAGTGATGTCATTGAGTGAGCGGTAGTCAATACAGGGTCGAAGACTGCCATCTTTTTTCTTAACGAAAAAGAAGACTGCTGACACTGGTGAGGTAGAAGACCTGATGAATCCTATAGCTAGCTCCTCTGTGATATATTGGTTCATACATTTGGTCTCTGGCTGGGACAGAGAGAAAATCCTTCCTCTAGTGGGTGTAGTGCCTGGCAGGAGGTCGATGGCGCAGTTCCTGTTGCGATGTGGTGGTAACTTGGTGGCTTTCTCTTTGCTGAATGCAATTCTGAGGTCATGATACTGTGGGGGTAGTGATTGGAGTTCCACTTGTAGTTCCTCCCGTAGGCCGCGGTGATACATACTCTTTAGGGGGTCGCTGTCCCAGCCGGTTTGTGCTGTTAGCGTGTGGAACTTCATGGAATATTCAGCGGCTGATAGGGTGCCTTGTTTCAATGACAATAATTCATCCTTAGCATCTCTGCCATTAATGGTGTGATCAAACACCTCGCGGAACTTGCAAATGAAACTTTAATAAGAAGGAAAGGCCATCCTCTGGCCCTCCCATAAAGTAGTTACCCACTCCAGTGCCTTTCCAGTTAATAAGGAACATACAAGTGACACTTTGCTGTCATCAGTTGAAAAACAGCTAGCCTGCTGATTCATATGTCACATTGTAAAAGAAATCCCTTACATAGTCCCTGGGTGCCATTGTACTTCTCTGAGAGGGCGACACGGACTGGAGCTGAGTGCATAGGATCCGGTGGTGGAGTGGCCGGAGCGGGTGGCTCGACTGACCTGCTTTGGGTGGCGGTAGCAGTGGTGAGCGCCTGAACTGAGCGCACCAATTCCTCTGTGAGGGTGGTGAGCTTCTCCAACTGCTGTTGGTGGGTAGCGATCACAGAGGCCTGGCAGCCCATCTCATAACTACGTAGAGCGCTGCTGGATCCGAAGACGGCGAAGGTCGGTACACAAGCAGACAATGATATCAGAGGGCAGGCAAACTCAGAGTCGATCAAACAGGCAGACATGGTCAGTGCAGGCAGCGAGAATCAAGGTCAATAACAATCCAGGTAATACACAGAATAAACACTCAGAAATAACGCTCAGAAATTATGCCAGGGCAAATCAAGACGTCGCGACGATCTCAAGAAAGATCACTGTTTAATTAGTGGAGATAACAATGAACACCTGGGCCGGAATCAGCCAAGGTACGTGGGAAAAATGAGTCCGGGTAGGAACGTTAGAATTCCGGGGAAGGTTCCCGCTGCTGCTGGCCGGAGAGAGCCACGGAGGTGCGGCTTGTGACACTGCCACAGCATGGGATTTACTTTAAGTAGTGATTTGAAGGTCGGCGTATTGGCTAGGTGTGCAGCTGTGAGAGGGTGGTTGGAGGGTTCAGTAAGGTGGTGAAGAATAGCTTGTATAGCGGGGTCAGAGGCTTGCATGTCAGTAACATCATTAGCGGTGATTTGAGGAGCCAGCGTACTTGTAGTGGACATTTCATTCAAAAACATGCAAACATGCATTTCATGCAAAACATGGTCAATTTGTTTCAGGTGATCAGCCACAGTCATGCTTTTCATCTTCAACATTAGATAGATCAAGATTAGATTCTCTCTCATTCTGGCATCTGGGCACACCTTGTTAAGAAAAATATTAAATTTGGCATGTGAGTTGGCACCGAATGGGCAACTTGTGAAGGTGTACTGCCAGTTACTCAAGGTGAAAGCCAGTTTATGTTAGTCATCTGGATGCACCAAAATAGTCTAAAATCCTGAGACCACATCAAGCTTGGAAAAGATGGTGACACCTCTGATTCTTTGGATTTCCTGTTCAAGTTGGGTCATGGGACACTGTGATAAAGGCACCTGCTGGTTCAGATTTCTATAGTCAATAGTTGGTTGCCACTTGCCGTTTGGTTTGAGGACAGGCCAGATGGGGGCAGAATAAGTGCTGTTGCATGGCCAGATAACACCTTTTTCAAGCATAGAATTGATGATCTCTTGTACGTGTTCGTATGATTCTAAGGGTATCTTGTATTGTTTGGCAAATGTGGGAGGAGCTTTTGGGTGTATTGGTATGTGCACCACGTCAAAGTTAGTGAGGCCATAGTCTAAAGAGTCCTTGGCAAATCATCCTTGGCGAATCATTGACTCTGGGATGGGTCCTATTACTGGAAGAATCAGTTCATGGAAGAATCAGTCATGGAAGTCATAACTCACTAGCCGACCCAGGCGGTAGGCCTTTGGCACTTTGACATCCGTTGCTGTGCAGTTAACAGGATGTACACTGCACAAGATGTTACTTCAACAAGGGGTATGGCTTCCAGAATGAGGCCCAGTTCCCCACACTTGGGTGAGGGCTGGAAAAAGCCCAATGTGTGGCTGCAGGTCTGACCAAATTGCAGGTCAAACAGCGATCCCTGTGGTGTAGGCCGGTACTACAGTCACTTGTTCGTTGAGGTTGAGCAATGTGCAGGTCTTGGGGATGGTTTGACCTAACTGGAGGTTCTCAGGCTTCAAAGGAACAGTGGGGGCCTGTGAGGTCATTGGAGCCCATATCACTTCATTGATCATGTCCATGTGAGCCCTGAGGTGAATCAAAATGTCCGCTCCGATGTACACGTCATGTGGTATGTCTAGAAGAACCAGGAAGTAATAAGTTAAACATCTGTCATTCCACTTCAAGTTCAGAGCACAGATGCACTTGGCAGTTACCATGGTTGACTGGCAGTCTGTCTGGTGTGATCTTGGTGACTGACATTTTTTAGCTGTTTGAAGTCCAGTACAGGCTCAAAGCAGTCTAGCAGGTCCTTGCCATTAAGGAGAGGGTATGTCAAATCAAATCAAGTCACTTTTATTTATATAGCACTTTTAACAATACAGATTGTAGCAAATCACTGAACATGATCAAATAGGAGAACAGAGTGATGGTAATGTATAATGACGAGAATTAAACTATTTATTTTTCAAATGCAGAGACGGTCTCTGTAATCAAGACGACGATAGTCACTAGAAATCAGGTGCCTCCAACTAAGCAAGCCAGAGGTGACAATGGCAAGAAACCAAAACCCCATCCATGAAAGAATGGGGGAAAAAAACCTTTGGAGAACCAGGCTTAGTTTAGGTCAGTTCTCCTCTAGCCGGACGCCCAGCACTTAATTTCCAGTTCAATTTTAAACACATGACAGATTGTGGAAAGGACTTATAGTGTGTGTGTGTGTGTGTTTGTGTACATTTGGTTCCGGTGATCTTTCCACAGATCTAGGTGTTCTTGTCTCCGATGAAGATCCTCTCATTGTGCTGGTATATCATCTGATCCGGATACGGACTGAGGAACAGAATAAGAGAGAGACAGACTAATATTAGCATAGATGCCATTCTTTTTATGATGTAACAAGTACATTGTGCGTTAAGGGGAGTGTTCCGGTTTCCGGCTGATCTAATTAATGCAGTCTAACAATCCTTTAATGGATTTGATTAATAAATGTGTATTAATGTGTTAAGTGTAAGCCAGAGTAAAGAGATGTGTCTTTAATCTTGATTTAAACTGACAGAGTGTGCCTGCCTGCCAGTGTTAGGTAATTGTTCCAGAGTTTGGGTGCTAAATAGAAAAAGATCTGCCACCCGCAGTAGATTTTGATATTCTACAGCAAACCTACAGCATTCTACAGCAAACCTTAGGTTTCTAACAGCAAACAGGTTAATTTAGAGGGAACTCTAATTGGGCTTTAGGGTCAGACATCAAGGTTAGTCATAACTGATCTAACTCGTCTCCCTTTTTTTTTTTTTTGTGGAGTTCCTTCAAAAGTCTCATAATCTGTCCTGACTCGGATGTGGCCTACTGGTTCAGTTCTGCTGATGGTTTAAATCTGGACTGGTCCAGAGCATGTTGAGAGGGGTTCTGCTGCTGGCAGTCTGAGCTTGATGCTTGTGTCATTGAAAGTCGGCACCTTCTTGGCACCTTCCCACGTGGCGCCACCCCTTGGGTTGGGAGGTGGTTTCGAACTGTCCGAAGGGTCTTTTGGGTGCCCAGTTTGGTGCTTTGGTCGGGCACCACTATGTCCACGCTGCCCCCTGTTGGCTGGAAAGGGTCTTGACTTTCTGTTATCATTGTTGCTTTGCTCTGCGCCCTCTAGAGCGAGTTCTGCACTCATAGTAGAGACAGGATAGATAGTGAGAGTTTTCCCTGTCTTCTCAGAAGCAGTTATTTGTTTGGCATAGGCCTCGTGGGCCAATTCTCTGAGCTGTTGAGTGGACATGCCAGAACCCCCAGATTGTGACTTGCTGTGGGGTGTAGGTTCCGGAGGAACAGGGACCTAAAATTGAAATTATCCTCCATTCCTGGCTCATTGCATGCTCTGAAGTAGGCCTTTCAGAGACTGTTGCAATAAGCTTGTGTGGTTTCCTGTCTGCCCTGTTTAAGGTCCATGGCAGTGATCAGTCCTTGCTCTGACACTGGGTCAGAGAACTCCCTGATTAAAGCTTGCTGCAGTTGCTGTCTCAGGCTGCCGTCCTAGAAAACTGTGCACCTCACGGCTTGCGGTGATTCTGAGCAGATAAAGAAGAAAGAAGGAATGTTCCTAGCAAGCATATCTAGTTCCTTGGTTGAAATGCCATGACCGGAAGAGTTTCCACCCCCTAGCTGCTGATGGGGGTTCTGGGAAGCTGGCAGGTGATGTATTGAACAATGGGCTCTCACCCCCTTTTCCAATCGGTATATTTGACTAGGAGGTATCAGTCTGCTGGTTAGGGGAAACTCTGTGGTGTGCATTTCTCCTTTAGAGTCACCTTGCAGTCTATATGCGTGTTTCAGCTCTCTGTGAACTGTGGTAGATTCTTGCTTCAATCAGTTTTCTCTGGCCAGGGAGGTTATGAGCCAGTGACCCAATGATCTTGGCCAGCTCTTTGTGGCTGTAGTCCTGAGTCGGATCACGGGCCATCAAGGTGCTCACGTTGTCGTCAAGCTATTCTCAGGTTCTGCAGGCCCCCGACAGCTTCAGGAAGAAGGTGTAAGGGATCAAAGGGAATCAGACACGTAAGATTCGATCAGAACATCGAAACATGAGGAGCCAAATTCCACAAAGAGGCCTCGCGCCTACAGGAAAACATAAATCAGCCCATGGCCCATGGTTGTATACCCTGTTGTAAGCAAATCCAACAGACATTGTCACAGAACAGCTTGAACATAAACATAAAATAATGCCTATTGAGGGCATTAATTAATTCCAACTCAGGAAGGAGATTGTCAATATTGTGCAAATAACCAAGATAATGGTCAAAGACACAGGACATCATTATCATTACATGGGGAAAATAATTAAAGATTTTGTTGGACGGATCTCCCTCCTCCAATTTCGGACAGCCTGAAATTCCTCATGAGACCTTTAACCCCTGGGTTTCACAAAACCATGGTCATACTCTACAAAACTGTCAGAAAACTGTGTTTCTTTGCCTATTTAGGACAGAAAATATACTACTACGGACTTGAATCACTGATATGCATAACTGCATATTACATGTATCCCACACATTTAATGTCATGTTTTATGTTATGTTAATCATGTGTTAGTTATTATATGTAGTTTGAATAACTATCGGATGGTTTATACTTGAATATCCATGTTTAGTATGGTTTTGCTTTAATTGTCTTGCTTGAAATGTTTCTTTCCACCTATTCTTAGTCAAATGTATCATATTCGTGTTACAGAAATCATGTCTAAGGTTGTACTCTGCAAGAGCGGGAAAAACTATGTGACTGATAAAGGAAGAATCTAGATTTATGGTATGGAGAAGGAGAAATCTCACAACACCCTAAGCTAGGATCAAATCTATTGGTTAAAACACGATTTTGGGATGTGTCCAAATATGAGTTTAAAACTCAGAACACTATTCAAATCTCTCTCTTAGCTCACTTCTTTTTGCCTTCCAGGCTCCTTTCTTTGCTCTTAGCCTTAGTTCTTAGCTCTCAGCTAAAACTATGCCTTTTACCATCTTTTACATTCTTTAAAGAGACGCACCACATGCTCCAGCATGCATTGCTGCTGCGGCCTAGCCACAATGAGAAGAAAACCAGTCTAGTCTCATTTCTTAATTTCTTTACTTTCTTTTCTTTCGGTGAGAGTTCGTGTAAGTTAAGTTTTGCCTGCCGTGCCACCAAAACCGCACCGCATGGACTCCAAATGGGCCGCGACTCGCTTCTCGTATCTTCTGTTTTGTGCTTACAAGTTAATGTCTTAAACTGCCGATCTTGCTACTGTGCTTATTAATATAATGGTTACACTATAATCTGGATTTTAATATCCAGCGCAGAGTTGATGTTATATTATATGTTGGCTCGTTCAGTAAATCGCAGACTGACTCAGTGATCCGCTGTAAAACAGTGATTCTGTTTAAATTCCCTAAAGCATCTTAAATGATTCTGATATGATTTATTTGTATATCTTCTTAATTTTAATCTCACAAAGGGTACTAGTCAGCTCAATCAGCCAGGCCTCTAGACCAGTGGTTCCCAACCTTTTTTAACTCACAACCCACACAGCCAAACACATATGTTTCAGTGGCCCACTGCAAAAGAATTTAAATGATCCTGCTTTTTGTGTCGGGTTAACTAAGTACTCGGAAGCAAGGCTGTTAATTGTCTTTATTGAATAAACTGGTAATGCATTGAATAAACAGAAAATATACATAACGGATCAGCAAACTAGACATTTCTTGTTATATTAACAATATTACAATTTCTGTTAATAATAATGGGCGGCTCCCCTGCAATACTGTCGCCCACAGGTTGAAAACCACTGCTCCATCGCTTCACCAACTAAGCACTAGGGTGTTAACTATAAGTAAACACAAAGGGCTAAAATACAGAGATTGACTCTAATGTTTGAACTGAATTAAAATAAGTGAGTGGCTAAAACAGAAGAGAAAGAGGCTTGAATAAGTCAAAATAATAATAACAAGGAAGTTATGATGCAAAGGAAGTGTCAGAAAATGCTTTTCACATAAAATGACATGTTTAATGTTGGTCAAAGGTACTGATTAAATCTGAGTGATTGCTCTAGTCGGATGAAATTTAACTCCAATCTAGTGATATAAGCATATATGTCCTTTAAAAGCTTATAGGAGGAACATCGCTCAAATCAATCTTTTTCGCGACGAATGAAGATTTCTTCATTCCAACAGGCAATTTTGATAACATTAAAATGTACAGCAAAGAATTTTTTTCATCTTTAAAGCACAATTTTAACCCAAAACAAAAGTTTGTGCTTTTGCAAAATAAAAAAAATAAATAGTGTGCGCATCCTTTCTTTTGTCTCTCCTGTTTTTAAAAAGCCTTCACTAAAATTACTGAAACTCTGTGAAAACATGACACACAGACATTGGACACATATATATAGAAAGCTTGAAGTGTCTACTTTCGAATGCATGTTGTAACAGAATATTGTTTGATAAAGTTATCAGTCTGAAACCCACATTATGTCTAGTTTCTCAACCTAATCTCATTACTTTTAATGTGACCATGCCCATGAACTACTTCCACTTTGTCATTACAATCTCCACGTGAGATGCACATGTACACGCCCACAACAGCTTGCTTGCTTGCTCAGCGCAGAAAAACAGAGGAAACAAACAACACTTACTTCAGTAAAGACTCGCTAAAAGAGAACAGAAGAAAGACAGCTGAAAGAATAACAATTTATATCAAGAAGCGGCATGCGAGCTGGTCCAGCCACTGCGCGATCACTCTCATGTGTCAAGTGTTGAGTTATGTCATTTGTATATGTTCTCAACTGACCCTGTGAACTAGTTTCTTGAAAGTGGGTGTGGTGATACACCAGTGTGCAATTAATAAATGGCCGCCGCTCATACTCACTGTGTGTGCACGCAGGCTAAACGTCATTTGTTATCCTCTGTCATGTTTGACAACCAGTATTCCTACTTCTTTTAAGGATGGCTGCGCCAACAGGTTATGGGCCCAGTAAAGAGTTTGAGAGCCGATGGAACCGTTTATGTTTCGACGGAGATGAAGGAAATTATGGTTTCTGGCCAATTTGCATCTGCTCAACGTAAGTCTACTATATTGAGTGGAGCCCCCGCCGAGGATGATGAAGACGCGGAGTGAGATGCCAGTAAAAATGAAGAGGCATATGCAGTCTTAATTCAGTTGTTGGATGTCACTGGTGATGAGAAATGCCGCAGATGATAGGAGGAAGGCGCTACAGATCTTGAGAGACCATTACACTGGTAAGGAGAAGCCACCCGTGATCAGTCTGTACACAGGGTTGACGTCTCTTCAAAAAGGTGTGAATGAAACAGTTACAGATTATATTATTCATGCAGAGACTGCCATCACAGCACTGTGGAATGCAGGAGAGGCTTTGGGTGACGGCTTATTGACCGCAATGATTTTAAAGGGTCTGCCTGATGCATTTAAACCATTCTCTGTTTACGTTACACAGAGTAATGAAACGTTAACGTTTGCAGATTTTAAAACAAAACTGAGGAGCTATGCGTTGTTGTATTCCTTTTCACGAACGACCAGGAGACAGACTTTGAATTTGGAAGCAAAATTCGCTTTATTGTGAGAACTCTGTCCGCGCGCTGCAGTCATCAAAGTAAAATCTCTAATTGTCAGACTTGTCTGTTGTCTGTTGTTACATTGCAATTCATATAAGTTTCCAAGAGGGAGGAGTTACATAGAGGTGGAGACAGTTGAAACACAGAAATACAAATTAAGTATTCAGGTTTGGCAAACTTTCCCCAGTACACCAGTCCTGATCCAATCAGCATAACCAGTCAAGTACTAGAGCAAATGGTCCCAAGAGCTGTTACAACAAAATGGTGGCACAACAAAAGTCTCAGTAATCAACCTCATTTGACTTACAATAGGAGGACTGGAACTGGCAGGAACACCTGGCTACAAGCTGTTAATGTAACACCTTTACTTTAACTCCTAAATACAATCTACCTCTTATATGATTTTATTTCAGAATGTAGCATCAGCAGATCTAAGACCTTAAATTTCAGATCTTAAATTTGCAATCCTACAATTACCCCTTTGGGTTCTAAGAAAAACTCTAAATATGAAATGTTGTATAAGTATTGTAAGTATAAGTAATATAAGTATAAAATGTGTTGTTTCTATGCCCTGCTAACACAGCTTCCATGGTCCGTGGAGTCCTTATGAGTCTCTGAACCATGAAGAATTATCTTCACCCAGGTGAAGTTCTTTTGTGTGATTCTCTGTTAGCCGGTACAATATGAACCAAGGTGCACATGCCATTGAATCAGCTAGGTAGGATGTTGTAGATAGAAGTTCTTATGTGTGATTCTCTGCGTTGTTTTTTTTTTCTTCTGCCTTGCAGTCATGTAACCTGGAAAAGTTACAGGCACTTATTTTGTGTCTGCCTAGATTTACTTAGGTTATAGTTCTTTTCGGAACCATAGCTTTTGACACATATGACACGGATGGTAGTGTGTCATACAATACTACATGATGACAGGGAATATCACATAGTAGATTGGAAGATTGGAAGTCCTGAAGTCCACGTAGATTCACTCAGATGACTCTTTGTTCTCATGAAGATCTTTCATGGATGTCTGAGGTGAAAATCCAACACCAAGGTAATGCATATGAGATGGCCCTGCATTTACATATAACTGAAACACAAGGAAACAGCAGATCGGCAGTATTCGTGCATAGACATTTTAGACTTATCTTGATTGTATAGTGTTTTTTTTTAAGTTTCATAACCTTAAACTGATCTTGTTGACCTAGTCTCAAGTTATGTGACACCTATAGACCAGTGAGGTGAGGAAAAGCTAATAGGTGGGGAAATCTATAAGGACATCTTCACCGCGGGGGGGGGATCCTCCCTGGGCTCCCCACTGGACTGTGTGTCCTAATCTGTCCCTATAACTGGTGTGTAACATCTTTGTAGACTGTCAAATATGCACAAGCCAATAAGAGCACCTACTCAGTTCATTTAATGTTGTACTGTCTATATCGCATAACCTCATAATTCATTCAGCAGCTGTTTCTTTAATATCTAA
>JAUYWG010000042.1:681650-692513 GCA_034779775.1 Enteromius afrohamiltoni
GGATCATTCTGTAATGAAGGGGACGTGAAGCGTTCGAGTTCATGTGCAAACGAGTTTATTTAGGCTCAGGGTCAGGACGGACAAAATCAAAACGTTGGCAAACAGAATCAGTTGAGGCATATTCAGAGGCAGAAACGTATACAAAGCAATGATCAATACCATGAATCAGTCCAGGGGAAGAGACAACGAGAATATCCAGGAGACAGGCAGGAAATCTGAAACAGGTAATCCAACAGGCAGAACACAACGAACATCTGGATCTCTGAAATCAATAGAACTAAACTGTTCATTAAAGATTGATTGACTTGTTTTATAGACAACATTTAATTGGGTATTGTTTCAGCCTCACTCCTCATTCTTTTCTTCTTTGATAATGACCACAGGACTGCTACGGAGAGTCAAAAGGATTAAATAACAAAGCCAGCAATAAAAAAGAAGTGATTAAGAGGATGATAGTGAGGGCCCGGCCTGCCAGAGTGACTATTTAGTCATTAGACTATTTAGTGCCACTGCTTCTGGCTGGAGTGAATCTCAATCCACCTGTCCTCTGTTCATCTTATACAGCAGTGGTGATCTATAAGGGTGCAGGTGTAAAACACTCAAGTGACAGCTCTCTTTTTTTAATCATGCTGTGGCTAATGGATGAAAGTGCAGGGATTTCCATGGCAATTCAGGCAAAAAAATATCTCTTGGGAGAGAATTGCTCAGTGAGGATGCATTAACAGGTTTCAGACACTACCACCACACTTTAAAGGGTCAGCCAATCAAGGTCTCTAATGCTCGGTTTTACTTCACTGACTGCATAGACGCCTGACATCACATTCGAATTCTCAAAGAAAAGGCGGCAGTGATGGTGATGGAGGAATAAAATTAAGCTTCCTTTAAATCCTTTCCAATAAGACAGAAGATGTACTTAAGTCCGGGGTTTTTAAAGGGTTTAAGAGGCAGAATCAGATATTTCATTTCTTGATTCTTCACCTGACTTATTATGAAGAAATAATTTAATAATGTGAATAGTGTGGATTACATTGAGTCCTAATATCCTGAACGCACATCCAAGACATTTTTCAAAAATTATTATGTTTAGTTAATTAATTTACAAGTAATTTACAAGTTTTGATATGTTAAAAAACACAACAAAACATGACATGCTTCACGTCGAACCTGCTTTCTCACAATACCCCGACTGGAAAGGCCACAGTTCCTTTCAGACTTCTGCCGTTCTCCCAAACCGCTAAAGCCCGAGAAGCTCAAGCCACTGTTCTGTGTGGAGTGTGTGGGATCTACTGATAATGTAAACTAGTTTTACCCTCAACTGAAGTTCACATGAGGTGCACAGTGCTAAAATACTCCATGTGTTTACCATCTTTACCCAACATATTGTCTGTCTTAATGAGACAAATGGTTTACACACTTTATTAAATAAAAAAAGTGCTTTTCAACATATTACAACTTGTAATTGACTTGTATATTAATTAACTAAACATAATAATCACTTATTAATCATTTGTGAATGTTTTATAGTTGAACATTTCATCATTAACTAATAAATGACTTACAACGGAACGTTATTCTTAAGTGTTTAAAAAAAAGTAAAAATTTAAAATAAAAAAAATAAAAAAATTACACACTTTACCTGTAGTGAAATATGTATTATTTGACGTTGCAAGTTTGAAGATGTATAAAGAAATATGTGTTGAAATCATAGGTCAGTTTGCTGAACGTTTATATAGATTTTTGAGCCATTCAGTTATTGCTCTTTTACAGTGAAAGAAACAGTTCATCCAAAAATGGAAATTCTGTTCAAGTCATTTCAAACTATGAGCATTTTCCGCTTGGAATATAGGATACATTCATCTTTTAGACTGTTTGGTATCACTTACAATTATACTCCACTATACTAAGGTGAATGTTTTAGAAGTATGTTAGTATACGTTAACTAACTGCATGAGAAATACTACTTATTTAACATTAAATACATTTTTCTTAACATGTTATTACAAGTAGCCTATTGTTCCAAAACATTAACAAAGATGAAATAAATACTGTAACAAATGTATTGCTAATTGTTAACACACATATTGGAAAGGCGTTTATACCATTGTTTGTTTGTATATTTTTATTTCTGCATCCATTCTTCACCTCAGCATTTTGCAAAGCATCTTCTTATTCATCAAAATAAAGCAAGACAGCATTTTAAACGAATTTAGGGACATGGGAGAAAAAAAGGCTATTTGCTTGGGTGAACTAAAAGGAAGTGACATATATCAGCTTTTTCAAACTGATTTCTCTAAACCCCCTCTTTCTAAAACTTTAAAGTCATAAAAAACTTACCACAGTCAAGTATAATTGATCATTCTCAATAATGTTTGTTCTGTGTTCAACAGCTTTACTATTCTAAATAATTAACTAATTAAGTTTTTTTTTTATGCTGTAAGAGGATTATTGGCATTACTGGTCTACCAGTTAGCAACCATGCATGGGAAAAATCCAAATAAAGCATGTTTGAACACTAAAACAAGGAATTAGTGTAAGTCTGAACATCTATTTATCACCTTTGTTAAGTTAAACATGCACTGTAACAAGCTCAGTTAGCAGGTAGTATGGCAAACAAAGCAACAGTTTGATTTGAATAACTCCTAATTAGCCACGTAGGAGGAACTGTCCGCTATATCGCCATATGGCTTAGAAAAATTAATATTTGCTAACATTTCCTTGGCAAATAAATATGTACAGCTTGTCATGCCATCAGAGGGAGAGAGATATTTTAACATGCACTTGAGGGTGTCATCCGTACCAGATTGTGCTTGTAGTAACAACAACCTGAAAGAGTCTGTTCACTGCATGTGAAGCCAACACAGGAACAGGCGTTTTGAATTACGTTAACCTACTTCATTGGTACTGCATATATTGTTTAATTCTCTCTATATATACATGCTTAACATCTCAGATTATATGAGGGCCTTTTCACAAGTTCTTCTATGTGAAACGATCAGAGTTCATCTTTCTGAGTTTGGGGGGCAGATGTCCATCCATGCGGCCTCCTCCCCCAGCCAGTCTTTGCAGTTTCGGTGGCAAGTCTGCAACCGATTTGCTGATGGCCTCTGTGGCAATTTTAGTTGTCTTGGAAACGTGCTTTTCCTCTGAGATCCCAGGCACAGAACTGATGCGTTGGAGCTTCATGGGCAGTTCGCCAAGGCTGTATGTCATTTCTGATGTGGTGGAGCTCATTCTCAGGAGCTTCCTGGGCAGCCCGTCTCTACCTGTCATCTTCTGCACCTTGGTTGGTAATTTGGTCGTGCTCTCTGGATCCTCCAGCAGTTCCAGGCAGTCTACGGAGCTGTTCTTCTCTCCACTGTTGCACAAAGATGGGGCCATGAGTGGAGAGGACATGAGTAAGGCCTCATCCTGCTCTTTCGCACTGTAGGGAGGTGTGGGAACCTCAAACGTGGCATGGAACTGTGAATAATCCACTTTAAAGAAGCCCTCCTCCAAAGATATGACCGGGAAGAATCTGTGGCCCCACAGCACCTCGTCCTCTGTGTACGACGTTCGCGCTTGACAAGTCATGCCTATCGGAGAAAATACAAGAAAAGGGACAGATGGAGGAATGAATAAAGCGGTCAAAGATTAATCAAGCTAACACAATTGAGAAAAGCATTGCTCCACTCTGAAGAGTACCATACTTCTTTATTACTTTAATTTATGATCATGATACTTCATCATAATTCTTTATTAGTACAGTGCAACACAGTATCTTCACATGATATTCACAAGATTTTATTTTATTTTTTCCTAGCCCTAGTTATTAAAAATGTATTCAGTTTGAATCAATAAAATTAAACATTATATATATATACACGTGACTCTAGGCTGAGGATACAGTAATCGGTTTATCCTTATCTTTCTGACTTAAATAAAATAAATGCTACAGAAAGTGCATAACATAAATCACTTTTTCTAATTATTCTGTTTGTGCATGTTTGTGCTTTTTCTCCATACACTAAACTAATGTTGTGTATGACCAGGTATTTCATAACTCATAACAAATTCAGCTATAATTTACTTATAAAAATAAGATGATTTCTTAAATATCTTTGCATATATATGCATATAATATGCAATTGTGATTTGTTTTTTCATAGACACTATATTGTCCCTACAGAATTAGAAAAGTATCAGTCAAACAGTCACAAGCTAGAGAGATACCTGGACCAATTTAATGGCTATGAAACATACAAAGTTAATGAAGGAGCAAGAAAACAAAAAAAAAACACGCACTGTGAAAATTGCTAGACCATTTTTAAGATAACATTTTCAAGGCATACAGTAAGTGTGTACAGTAGTCGCGTGTTAAAGTCGTTCATAAAAATACCGCCAGGTGGCGCAAAGTTTCCAAACTGACTACAATTTTGTTTCGTTAAATAGAGATAAAATAACCAAATAAAACAATAAAAACATTATAATATAACACCCTTAAAAATAATATAGATGACTTTTTAGAAAATGAATGTATAAAAGGTGAAATAACATGTCAACAGGACATCATCCTTAAAAAAAGAGAAAAAAAGAGCAGCAAAAACATAACCTGAGGATTCACATCACTCACGCGCAGAGCTTGTACAAAGAGAGAAAAACAATAGCCTAAATATGCCCTTATGCTAAATATATATTTATAAACAAATAATAAATAAACAAAACAATGAAAAAAAGCAAAAAGTAAACTATTATTTCCTTGATTTGCTCTTTAGAAAGCGGCATCCCTGTCTGTCAGTCACTATGATGTTATGTCGTGATGACAGACTGGGGTCATTACTTGGGAGCCCTGATTCACTCTGATAGAGAGAAAATGGCAATGAAAATTGGCTAGTGGAATTTGCATGCTGAGCCACTCCCCCACAGAGCAGGTATAAATAGGGCAGCTGGTGTATCCACTCATCAGATTTTGCTTAGGAGCCGAGAGCTGTGTAGACGCAATTCTCTCCTGAACGCAGTGCGAAAAGAGAGATCTTCTTCAAAGCGGTGGCTGTTCGGTGTGGCATTACAATTCAATTAATTTAATTAGTTCCTTGTGTGTTCCAGCAATTCCCTTGGGTGTTTCACAAAAGAGTATTTTCTGACACGGTTGGCAGTCGTCCTTTTAAGAATGCCGTTCCGGCCTTATCCTTCTGGTTGCGGTCACTATCTGTCAGCCAACGACGGCCATGATAGCTGCCTTCAGTGTCTGGGGATCCAGCACACTGAGGGCTCTTTTGGGGAGGGGTCATGTCCTCATTGCGAGGAGATGCCCCTGACAGTGCTGCGGTCTCGCTTCTCTCTCCTCCGGGAGGGGCAAGAGAGTTGTCATCTGCTCCTTGTGTTGAGTTCGCCGCTCCCGGCGTTGACTCCGAGCCGAGTCTGATTTGGAGATAATTGCCTTGCTCGCTCAGGCAGCCACGGCCATCCTGCAAGTACATCAGGCCAAGGCATTGAAAGAGTTAGACAAGGGTAGTGCCGACCCGGGGTTGATGCAGGAACGGGGTAGCAACCCCGGTTCTTCGGGGGGACGATGTCCGCACTCGTGGCCCAGGAGCGCTACCTATTTCTGAGATGAAGAACACCGAGAAGGTTCGCTTTCTCGATGCCTCGATCACCCAGGCTGGCCTATTCGGCAACACTGTGCAGAATATTGCGCAGCAGTTCTCCGCAGTTCAAAAGCAGACTGAGGCCTTCCAGCACATCCTGCCCCGACGTGACCCTCCAGCTACCACCTTTCCAGCCCGTTCAAGTTTAGTTGCGTGCTCAAGACTGTGGTGGCAGCACGAGACACCCCTGTACAGAGCGAGGAGATTGCTGTCCTTCTGGCAAAGGATGCAATAGAGCCGGTCCCTCCAGCCTGGATGAAGTCAGGGTTTTACAGCCCTTACTTCATTGTGCCAAAGAAGGGTGGTGGCCTCCGGCCCATCTTGGACCTGCGACCTGCGAGTTCTGAACCGCGCCTTACACAGGCTGCCGTTAAGAATGTTGGCGCAGAAATGCATTATCAAATGTGTTCAGCTCCAGGATTGGTTCGCAGCGGTCAACCTGAAGGACTCTTACTTCCATGTCTCGATTCTCCCTCGACACAGAACGTTTCTATGGTTTGCGTTTGAGCATAACAGTACAGGGTCCTCCCCTTCAGGTTCTCCCTGTTACCACGAGTCTTTACGAAGGTCGTGGAAGGTGCCCTTGCCCCGTTAAGTGAAGCGTCTGGATCCTCAACTACCTCGACGACTGGCTCATCATGGCCCATTCGCGAGAGCAGTTGTGAGATCACAGGGAGCTGGTGCTTCAGCACCTCAGCCGGTCGGGGCTTCAGGTCAACTGGGAGAAGAACAAACTCTGTCCAGTGCAGAGAATCTCTTTTCTCGGTGTGGAGTTAGATTCAGTGAGTATGACAGCGCGCTTCACAGAGGAACGCACTCAGTCAGTGCTGGCCTGCCTGAGTTCCCTCGAAGGCAGAAAAGTGGTGCCACTGAAACACTTTCAGAGGCTCCCGGGGCATATGGCATCCGCAGCTGCTGGAACGCCACTGGGATTGCTCTATATGAGTCATATATGAGACTACAGCACTGGCTGTGCACATTCAGTCGTTGCACATTCAGTCCCTGGAAAGACCCTGTGTTCTTGCGGGCCGGAATGCCCCTGGCCAATCTCAACAGATGCCTCCAGTGTGGGCTGGGATCCTACTCCAGGACCAGCTCGTGTTGGTCCGGACGGACAACACTGTGACTGTGCCGTATATCAACCTGCAGGGGGGTATACGATCAAGCTGCATGTACCAACTCGCTCGCCATCTCCTCCTATGGAGCCAGCACCGGATCAAATCCCTACATGTTGTTCACCTCCCGGGGGAGCCGATGTGCTTTCACGCCAGCTTACTTACCCGGGAGAGTGGCGTCTCCATCCCAAGATGGTTCAGCTAATCTGGAGTCGAGGCCTAGGAAAGTACGCCTTTTTCCCAGTGAGCCTGCTCGCACAGACACTGTGCAAGGTCAGGGAAGACGAGGAACAGGTCCTGTTGGTTGTGCCATACTGGCCCACCTGGACCTGGTTCACGGAACTCATGCTCCTCATGACAGCTCCTCCCTGGCGTATAACTCTGAGGCAGGATCTTCTCTCTCAGGGGAATGGCACCCTGTGGCATCCGCGCACAGACCTGTGGAACCTCCATGTGTGGCTCCTGGATGGGACACGGCAGACTTAATGTTCTTCCACCGGCGGTGGTTAACGCGATCTCTTCGGCAAGAGCCGAATGCTTTGAAGTGGTGTCTGTTCGCTGATTATGCTTGTGCGGAGAACCCCCGATCATGCACCATTGGAGTAGTGCTTTCCTTCCTGCAAAAGTTGGAGCGCAGGCTGTCGCCCTCCACTTTGAAAATGTATCATGATGCAGTGGATAGCCATTGGAAAGCATGATCTCGTCGTGAGGTTCCTGAGGGGCGCAAGGAGGTTAAACCCTCCAAGATCGCCCTGATACCCTCCTGGGACCTCTCTGTTGTGCTAGCAGGCTTTCAGAGGGGTCCCTTTGAGCCATTGGAGTCAGTCTACCTTAAATACCTGTCTCTTAAGATAGCGATCCTGACTGCACTCACTACCATCAAGAGGGTCAGGGACCTCTTGAAGGCAAGGCACCGAAGAGTGCCTTGTATTCGGGCCGGCCTACTCTCACGTAATCTGCCTGAATACGTGCCAAAGGGACCTTCAGAGTTTTTTCGGGAGAACCATCTCCCGAGTTTTAGTTCCTACCCGGTTATATTGACTCTATTGACCCACGCGCCTCGGTGCTTCTGCTACAGGTGATCTGCATTATCTGGCTTATTTAAACACCGAACTTTGTACAATTCATTGCGAAGTATTATATTCCGTATGGTTGTAATTCCGAGCGTTCCTTCATTGACTGCCTTTTCCTTGAATGACCCTGGACTGTTTATCTCACTATTGATTCCTGCTGCCTGCCTGAAATACTATTGCCTGTACAATGACTTTTCTAAAGCCCTTTCTGTGATACACCTGTCTGCCGGTGACTATATCTTCTGCCTGTTTGATTATCCTAATAAAGTTACGCAAATGGATCCAACTGACTCCAAAGAAGTGTTACATGAAGGAGTATTGTAAGCCATTTCAGGAAAATATACCCTTTCCTGCATTTACATGGTATTCATATTTTATGTTTAACAGAATTTAACAATTCTGCCAAAAAGAGTAGTAGCTACTACTATGACCACAAAGATTCTAGAGAATTGTTTTATAACGTCAAAAATGTGTGTGAATGAAATCAAAATTATGTGAGAATTAATTTCCACTGTGTTTCTAAAACATGCAGCAAACGAAAATTGGAAGTGCATCGACAAATTTACATTATTATTCGTATGCTTGGCTTCTTCAATCACTTTTGGCAGTTCTAGCTTCAACGTATTTTTTGCAATCTTGATTACAAATGTTTGTGTGCTTTTGTGTGTGTGTTTGTTTGTAAGTTGTTGTTTTTTTTTTACTTGGGTACAATGGATAATTAAAGCAAAAATTTTCAAAACAGTCACCGCAACACAACAACAGCTTTTCTGCAGAACTTCAGTTAATTTTTGTGATCAGCGCTCTTCAGAAAGCAGCAGACAGTGCTAAAAATAGAAATAAGCTGTAGTTTTTGTCTCTCTGGCAGACGCGTGTCTCTTTTATTATTAATATTATTGTGAAGTGAGATGAATAAAGAGTGCATGTCTTGCGGAACGGACTCTGTTGTGGGGGGTTAATGAAGGTGTGAATCTCTGGTTCGTTCACACAGAGAGCACAGCTAAAAGTTGCTGAGCAGGTTTTACCAAAGTGTTTTAGGACAAATGCCCCAATTGGTTTGGCTTTTGTATTTTTTGGCATACAGAGTATGACACGCAATTTGTGTTTTTTCTCAAGAGGCAGCAGCTCTGTGCAAGAGACAAAGTAACTGACGGAAAGAGACACTCGTCTGAAAGAGAGACAAAAAACCCATTTAGTTTATTTATTGGCAGAAGTAGCCTAATAGTTATGAAAGAAAAAAATACATTTGAAAAACTTGAATATGAATAATAACAGAGCACATTTTCGAGGTTGGGATGGGTATGGGATCCGCATTAAAAGTAAATCTTCACAAGTCTACAACCAAGACACTTTCTCTAGCATGTGCGGCCTTGCAGAGATTTCGCTGCTTTCTCAGTGCCTCAATCTCGGATCGCTGCCTCGCTAGCTCAGGCCTCAAATACTGAATATGTATTGAGGTTCATATTAGGTATCAGTTAAAAATAAATAGTCATATAAATAGGCAAATAATGAGTAAAACATGTAATGTAGGCTAACAAATGACAATTCACCGGGAACACAAGAGCTGGTACACATAAAACATAAGACAATTACAGATTATTTAAATCCACAAAACTTCTTCGAAAAAAAGACCACACAACCACTGTTCGTGTGTAATTGATCACTCTCTGTTATCAGGGTTCATACACATTTTTATCAATAAAATGATGGCATATTTAAGTTATAAAAAAAACCCAAATATTTTACTAGTTACTACTGTACTGTATACCGTCGTTCATTCAGTCACTATTCAACTAATTCCAAGATTATAGTTTATTTAAATGAGCCTTATATTCCGCGTTCACACACAAGTGTTAAGTTTGCATAACTGATCTGACTCTAGCTGGAGGGGGTGGACGTTTGATAGAGGTGTGAATTTCTCAATTATTCACATGGGAGCAGGGAGATTACGCTCTCATTGATATGAAAGGTATGGATACAGACGTCGCTGCTGCCAGCAATGTTCATCAATGTTCGTCTGCGGTCGCCATGAGACTTTTGACAAGAGACATGGCTTTATGAGCTAAACAAAGCTAATGATTGCAGTTACATACATCTTCCTAAATTCTATTTCTGTTTATTAAGTTAATTTAGAAAAATGTTTGGAGTATTTTTTGTTCGTTAAATTTAAGTTTTTGTTTTTTTAAAGACGATGTGGCCATCAGCAGCTGATCCGAAAGTTTTGATCACTTTTGCCTTCTCAAACCATCACAACTTGTCTAAAATAAAACTATAGATATACCCAGTTCAAGCCTATAACAATGTTTATGTCACGCCCAGCTGGAGTTGCCAGTAAAGACTGCATTTGGCACTCCAGTCTTAGACTATTTCTGTGTGTTTCATATCTGTTTTCATATATAATTATCTGAGTTTGTGTTCTTGTATCTGGATTTCCTGTTGATGACCTACGCTCTCTCTCTTGGATTACTCTCTTGTCTTTGCCTCCAATGTTCCTGATTGCCGTTGCTGACCTTGCCTGTATTGACTTCGAACTGTTAATAAAGCTTGCAAATGATTCCGCATGTCTTCCCGTCTCTGGATCATGACAGTTTATATGTTAAAAATGCGTAATAAATGTGGGATATGTTTGTGTGGAAAGGCTGAAGTGTGCTAAGCCACTAACTTAGTGCTAAAAAAGGAAATTTGATTCCCTATTCTAAATTAATTTCCAGTAATCACTAAAGAATAACACTGTTTTTTTTACTGCTTATGTAGAATTAAAAAAATAGAGTAATGTGTACAGTGTAATGTGTGTCTTAATAAGTTGTTAATAATGGATAAAGTGTGGTTACTGTAAATTAAATTAATTATTCATTACTAGCTTATTTTTGTTTATATAGCATAAATGTTTGCCTATAAAATGACTAATGAATTGTAAATAATGTTAACTAAATAACTATTTGTTCAGGTAATCATAAGTGTCACAAATCGCTCCTCCGTGGCCCTCTCCAGTCAGCGTCAGCGGGAACCATCGCCCGAATACTGATGTTTCCACCCGGACTCTTTTAACCCACG
>JAUYWG010000042.1:701750-713883 GCA_034779775.1 Enteromius afrohamiltoni
GTAAAAAGAATGGCCTCTACGCTAATATTAGTCTGTCTCTCTCTTATTCTGTTCCTCAGTCCGTATCCAGATCAGACAGTGTACCAGCTCAAAGAGATGATCTTCATCAGAACACCTAGATGAGCTCCGTGGACAGATCACAGGATCCTGATGCACACACACACACTATAAGTCCTTACACAATCCAATTGTTTAAATTGAACTGGAAATTATGTGCTGGGCGTCTGGCTAGAGGAGAACTGGACCCAACTAAGCCTGGTTCTCCCAAGGTTTTTTCCCCATTTTCTCAAGGATGGGGTTTTGGTTCCTTGCTGCTGTTGCCTCTGGCTTGCTTAATTGGGGACACCTGATTTCCAGTGATTGTCGTCGTCTTACTACAGAGACCGCCTCTGCATTTGATAAATAAAGTTTAATTCTCATCATTATACATTACTATTACTCTGTTACTATGTTCAGTGCTTTGCTACAATCTGTATTGTTAAAAGCGCTATATAAATAAAAGTGACTTGACTTGACTTGATTTAAAAGAAAATAAAAAGTAATTGAAGTGATTGCTAAATATTGTTATTTGCTCTTTTTTTACAGGCAGCTGGTAGAACTTGTCACCTCTTGGAGATGGAGACAGTTACTAACAAATGCACACACACACACACACACACATACTGACTATAAAGTTAATATAAACCGTTATGTTCTTGATACTGTTTTCATTATTTCGACAACATTTTGATGCTTTACTGTGAACATTGTCATGGCAATAAAGCCAATTTGAACGGAATTAAATTTTGTGAGCTCCCCTTCTCTCTACCCCACACTTTCTATACATGACCACATTTGATCTTTGTTTATAATCTGTTTTTGTTCACAAAATAAATTAATATTTTTTTTTTTTGCTTGGTATTTCATGTTTGAATGTGTTAAGACAACATCCTATAGTAACGGTCCCCTTATAGGTCCCAGAGCATCCCGAATATTCTGTAAAGGTAAGAACTCCACATTGTGGAACATTGTAAGTTAAAGTAGACCCACAAGCAAGGGCCGTTCCGAGGATGTTTTAAAAATATAAAATTTCCAAAATAAACATAGTCCACTAAACTTCCCGAGAACATCTTGAATGTTGTGTGAAGGTCCTCCAAATAATGTCACCCAACCCTTTAAAGAACTCAACATCTTGACCGTCACAGAACATCCTAAGGACATTACTAGGCAACGTCCTTGACACCAGCAGGGGCTGTTCCGACAACGTTTTAAAAAAGTAAAATTTCCAAGAAAAACATGGTTCCCTAAACGTACTCGGAACGTCCTGAATGTTGTGTGAAGGTCCTCTGAATAACGTCCCCCAATCCTTTAAAGAACTAAACATTGTGACCGTCGCAGAACGTCCTAAGGACGTTACTAGGCAACGTCCTTGACACCAGCGGGGACGTTCCAAGGACGTCCTGGGAACGTAAAATTTCTAGCGGGGGATACAGTATTAGTTATATATGACATTTGGACATTGTTGACTATTTAAAGTCTAATTCATTTATACTTGAATTAAATCAACTCCCATTCTGATTTTCCTTTCCATTGTTTAGATAGCTTCACCCTGAAATACAACAATTTATTGAAGTACACAGGTTTACAGGTTGTAAAAGACAATAGTATTTAAATGTGTATGCTCTCTGTATAATCATCTGCTCTAATGAGTCTAGATTTGACTTTATGCAATCTACTGCTCTGCTCTCAAGAGATGAGCAAAATGCGATGCTGTCTAATGTGTCTCATTGAAAACCGTTGCCAATATACAGACCCATACTGCAATTTAGCAGTGCAGGATGTCTTTTATATTTTTGTTATGACACCATCATGATGCAAATTTATTCCCATGTTCTATTTAGCACAGCAGGGCAGAATATATATATATATAAACTAACACTGCAAGTACTGCCAATAAGGAATTAAGAAATTCTTTGTGAAAATTACTAACATTAGGAAGGAACATCTAAAGAATACCTTGTTACTACCTCAGAGTCCATTGATTCCTGCACCTTCAAACCCTTTTTTTTCTTTTTTCTTTTTTTATCAGAGAGGTTTTCCATTTAAGTAAAGCTGAAGGAGAGAGTAGAGATTTGTATGTGGAGTGTCACTCAGGTAGGTGGAAAGAGACACAGAATAAATAAGGTTTTAGATCAAGTAAGGTCAGAGAAAAGGAGTGAAAAGAGCATTCCTTTTCTCTTTTCCTTTCCTTTGACGAAGGCTTTTCCAGGACTCTGACAGGCATAGCATAACAATGGGACAGAAATAGCAACTGTCTTTCCCAGAGGATCACCTCACAAGGAGCCACTCCAACCAACAAAATGTTCATGAGCCCTTGTGTTTATCTGTCGATTAAAGTGCTCCTTAGAGACATTCTAACACAATCAATCAATAGTACTGAAGACCCAAACACAAAAGCTTCAATTCTACTTTGACCAGGGGACAATACATAGTCATCAAGCAATCTTTGACCCAAAATGCCACAGAAATTAATATAAATTTGTTATCAGAAAGTAAGTGACATTTCACTAATTTAACAGGAGGGCCAAAACAAAAATTTACAATACATTAATACGACATTGTGTACAGATTTTATTCATTTATAACAAACATTTGTACACCTATGGCTAACAGTATACTTTTACCAGTATAAAAATCTAATCAGGAGCTTTCATTTGATATACACATATATATATATACATATATATGTATATATATATATATATATATATATATCACCCCTCGATAGATATACCTGTGACATACTATGTTACCTCTTGCATATTTTACAGTACTTTGAAAGTGTTTTCTTTTTATTTATTGCATGACTAACAAAAGCAAAAACAGACCGCTAACACTAGCTTGCTCTTTTCTTTTTATATTCTCTCTGTTTTCTTTTTATTTATTATATAACAATAAAAAAACTTGCTACATGTAAGTTTTAAGCTAACTGAGACTTGTAGCACTTGCATATTGTTGCTCTTTTGTTGATATTAAAACATTCCATTGTCCTCATTTGTGTGTTGTTTTGTATAAATGCATTTGATGAATGACTAAGTGAAAATGTAAATTTAAACTGAAATGTACATGAAATGTCCATTGAGTGGTGCTAAAACACTTTCATTTATATCTGAAACACATGAACATGAATCTTCAGATATTTTATTACATTTGCTGTTGCATGTATCATGTTCAAATCTGAAATTAAATATCTGGTGAGTGGTGCTTAAAGTATAGTGCTGCTTTAAAAAAAAAAAAAAACAATCCAACAAACCTACAAACAAAAAAAAGACAGTACAATTTGAAATACTTGTATAATAGCATTTTTTTTGTAACTAAAGGCCAGCATCACTTTAATGTCTTTGGAATAGTTGTTTCGGCTAGTAGCTATTTAATCATTTATTAGCCATTCAACATTAACAAAGCTATCACATAAAACCATTAAACCAACAACCTTCAGATAAAACCATTTTAATACAATTACTAATATCACTATAAAATTGTCCCCCGAAATATTTAACCATTGACTATAGACACTAAACATTACAGTATACTGTATTTGAGTGCTATCAATTTTGACATTTAAAAAAAAAAAAAAAAAACTTCTAATTTAAGTGAACTTAAACGATCTTCACATATTATATGTGATGTCATATTTGCTTGTGCCCTTCAGCAGAAATAATACAGCAATTAAAATTGTTATTATGAAGTTATTTGACACATTCTAAACTAAATATAGATGAATATTTAAAGCTTTCTACCTTTTTTCTTTGTCTTTTAATTAATAGATATCACAGCAGCTGGTTACTATGGGTTATTTTGGCTGTTATTTCTTTATAATAGAGCTGTCGCTGCTAAATGTGATGCAGTTCTGACACAAATCTCATTTAATCTCAACTCTTTTTACCTTATCTGACTGACTTCAGGTTTTAATGTCTCTATTACTGAGCTGACGAGTTAAATGAGCAGGCGTGTTAGATGAGTGAGACAGCGCTGGGCTGCTCCATGACAGATCTTAAATGTAACTCATATAAGATATATTACATGTTTGCACAGTTTTATTTTTTTTCATCTTTTTGGTTTTTGGTCGACATTGCTTGCACATAGTTTATTTTGTGTTTTTAAATGAAAACAGGATACAGGCTACAGGCTACAGGCTACTTTACGACCACATCAAATGAGAGACATGTTAAGGTAACACTAAAATTTTGGCACCACTACTAATAAATTCACTTTTTTGATTCAACTGTCTATAAGACTTTTTTTATTATTCTTGATGATCATACCCCATAACTATATATAACTCCAAATAAATACAAAGACAAAATTTTTCAGCGAACTACTGTCCCGTCTGTAAAAATGTGTGTATTTTTTAAGTGTGTTTGTTATTGTAATTTTTTGTCTGGTATAGATCATAAAAGGCTGTTGTATTTTGACAGATTACTGAGTGTTCAATGCAGGTGGGCTAATCACAACAGTTATGACTGTAAAACCCCATGAGCCTGTCCTCGAACTCTGTACAGAACAAATCATTTATACAACACAACAACATCAGCTGCACTGCTGAGCCAATTATTTCTCTTTCTCTCTTTCTGTGTATGACAGATCATTGGAAGGTATTTTTTCTCACCGAACAAAGTTCACATGGGGTTATGTGCCACTCCACACCCTCAAATAATTTATCACCATTCAGCCCAGCTATGGCAAATCCCTAAAGACACAATTACCAAGTCTCTTTTACTTGAGAAATGACACACACAACACAAAATACTGCTCTGCTCAGTTGCCGCCATTGTTATGTCAGTTAGGGCCTGTTCATTTTTCAGTATGGCCAGCTGTTTTAGGAGCTGGGACAGGACAGGTCTTAAACAGCAATTGTGCTTGAAACTAAATGTATTAAACAATACATAAATAAATAAATAAATAATAATAATAAAGATGAAATACTGTACATCAAATCTACAGTGACATAAGCCACAATTAAAGTGTTAGTTTACCCAAAACTGCAAATTCTGTCTTTAATTACTCACCCTCATGTTGTTCCAAACCAATAAGACCTTCCTCGAAAACCAAAAAATTCTGATATTTTTGATGATATCAGAGAGCCATCTGACACTCCATAAACAGCAACACAACTGGCAATGATCCAGGTCCAGAAACATAGCAAAAACATCAGTAAAATAGTCCATGTGACACCAGTGGCTCAACTTCACTTTTGAGATGCTAGAACAGTTTTTTTTGCGCAAAAAAAAAAACAAAACAAAGATAACATAATTTCCTCTATTCATTCTTCCATGACTTACGTCTTTGGCCATTTTAGAGAGTATGTGCATGCTTTACTCTAGGCGTAAAGAACCACAGATTACATACATCCGTGTGATGTAAACAAGGCTGATTTTGTTTTCTTTGACCCGCCAATGACCTGTTTTACCAATGTTTTTGCTACATTCTCAATCTGGATCATTGCCAGTTGTGTTGCAGTCTGAATCAGAAGGCTCTATGATGTCATCAAAATTACTTAATTTGTGTTCCAAAGATGAGCAAAGGTCTTTGAATGACATGAGGATGAATAATTAATGACAGAATTTTCTAACTCTTTAAGCCTCCGGCTGGTATTTTAACACTAATAGCAGTCAAATTTACCACAAGAAACAATTTCAATTAAATAAGAAGTATTATTTATTTAGGTGTCATAATATTAAGGGGAATTCTGTAAATACTTATTGTTCTGTTATGTTGAGAAAGAGTTCATATTATGTCTTGAGTTTTGTAACCATTACAACAAAGAGTGGTTAGATCGAGCTTTAATGCTCAAGCTATATTGATGCTGCTTTGTACAAAGAAATACATAAACAAAAATCTTTTAAAGGTTCTCATTGCTATTGATTTCTAAACATAAATGGATCAACTCAAATGAAATTATTCATCCTAGCTGATTGTGTTTTAGAGTGTATGCTTTCAAGGGCCTCTGCATATCCATCATTCAGGCTATGGTTTTGCTAGCCCAATGTAGTATATTCTGCACATTGGTTTCATCATTTATGAAACTCCTTATCACTGGTTGCAGAACAGCTGAGCAAAGCTCAAAGCTTACAGTCTGTATTTATGGAGATCTTTATCAGTCTGATCTCAGAGCAGGGCTAAATTTACACTCTGCATTTAGTAGGATTTTGATTATTCTTTGTGAAGGGATTTTGCTGCGGGCTGCATCCTTCCAAAAAAGCATCAATATCCTTCACAGAAAAAATAAGCGGGAAATCCTCCTCATGAAATGATAATGTGGACAGGGACACAAAATGCTGGGATATATTTAATGGAAAATACAAACAAACAGCATGGATGCAAACAAATTCATGCATGATTGTGAAGGACACAATATTATAATCCGAGAAAGGAGGCACATGGAGAAAAGATGTATCTTTTCAAAAGAACCCAGAGCCCATCATAGAACCAATGAGCTGAAGAACATCTGAATCTTTTTCACTGTATTTATAACTTTCTCACCAGATCACTGTTATTCTTAATTTTGTCCTCACAAAGGTCGGTGTGCTCAAAACAATTGACCATCTGAACTAACTTTTAATTTAGTAAAACATTCATTCATAAAATATAATGTTTTTTACAGTATAATATAATTAGTAATAAGTATAATTAATAAGTAGTTCTTCACAAAAGTGCTGATTAACCTGGACTTGATTTGTCTGTGCTTTGCCCTTGTGAAAATGAGACTGTTAAAACATTAATAACTTGTAAATGAAGGATGATATGTCTTCTGATTAATGTTTCAAACATTAATAGATGTGTAGATCCTTTTAGTGCACAATTGAATCTTTAAATTGATTTACACACTGCAAAAAATGGCTGTGGCTTTGGTTCATCATGTGACTTTCTCATCATCACCTGCATTTGGTGCTTATCAGTGTAAGATACAAAACAGATTTCTGTACTTTAATAGGTTGGTTAGGTTGTTATATGAGTTAGTGAAATTACGATATTTAACTGTAAATTTAACTTAAAACTGTAAAACCTAAAACATTGTTACTGTATTTCTTATGGTCACATTCCGGCAACCACTGCTGCCAGTTTTTCACAGTTTTTATTTTTTTATAGAGCACGTCAAATGTTATGTTGTGCATGTGAATCGCTTTTGTGTATATTTGTCACGCTCAGGGAAGACAGACAAAAGGACTTCAAGCAATAGGTGAGTTTATTTCCTGCACAAACATAGGAATCACTTCAGGTTCTCCGCAGGTAAGTATTCTGGTAAGTTAATCCACAGGTTAGGAGCAAGGAGGCAGACAAATTCACAGGTAAGTAACAGGTAAATATACTCAGTCCTTCAAAAGTCTCTCAGATAAGTCTCCGAAGCCACAGTAGTTTGACATATAATCCAAACAGCGATCCAACAGGTAAGTGAAGGGTTCAGGTGAGTGAAAGCGTCTTAACCTTGAGCTCAGCTCGAGTGTCTGGCTGAGCAATCTTTTAAGGAGAGTAGCTGATGACGAACAGGTGTTAATAATCAGGTGATTGGGAGCGAGTGACAGGTGATTGAGTGCTTTCTGTTGGTGCTGATCCCGGAACAGGTGAGTGTGACAGTGTGACATTACCCCCTCCTCCACGAGCAGCTCCTGTTGAATCTGCGTGTTTAAAGACCATTGTATGGGTGCGAGGAAGGTCTTTTGTGGTAAGATGGTTTCAGGATTCTCAGGAGTCGGATCAGGTTGATGAAGGCAGGAAAGAGCGTCCGCCTTAGTGTTCTTGGTACCCGGTCTATAGGAGATCTTAAAATCAAAGCGGGTAAAAAACAAATTCCACCTGGCTTGACGTGGGTTTAATCGGTGGCCTTCTCATAGGTATTGCAAATTCTTGTGATCCCTGAACACAGTGAAGGGGAATTGCGCTCCTTTTAACCAGTGGCGCCATTCTTTGAGAGCTAGTTTGATAGCTAACAGTTCACGATTTCCCACGTCATAATTCTGTTCGGCGGAAGACAGCTTCTTGGAGAAGTATGCACATGGATGTAAATTGGGTGGTTCGCCGTGCAATTGGGACAAGGTGGCGCCAACCCCTGTGGTAGCTGCATCCACTTCCACGATAAATGGTAAGTCAGGGTTTGGGTGTTTTAAAATGGGTGCTGTGCAGAAGGCTGATTTTAATTGGGTGAAGGCATCGTGTGCCGCTGGATTCCAGGATATTTTAAGAGAGCGGGGAGGACAGAGGAGATCTGACTATAATTCTTTATAAATCAACGATAAAAATTTGCAAACCCAAGAAAGCGTTGTAACTCTTTGACTGTGGACGGAGTTGGCCAATCTTGGACTGCAGTCACCTTTTTCGGGTCCATCTCAATCCCTTCAGGAATGATGTAGTAGCCTAGGAAGTGAATGCGGCTCAGGTGGAACACACATTTCTCTCATATTAGATAGAGTTGGTAGGATCGGAGCGTTGGAGAACCTGCTTGACATGAGAGACATGGGTAGACAAATCATTAGAATAGATGGGTATAGCGTCTATGTATGTATGACCACAAATTGCATATCCCGAAACACCTCGTTCATAAAGTTCTGAAACACAGACGGTGAGTTGGTCAGGCCATACGGCATCACGCAATATTCGTAGTGACCGCTAGGGGTGACAAAAGCAGTCTTCCATTCATCCCCACTACGTATAGGGATCAAGTTATAGGCGCTTCGCAGATCTAACTTGCTGAAGATTTTGGACTGCCTTAATTCTTGCAGGGTGGATGTGGATAAGCGAACTTTACTGTTTGTGAGTTTAGAGTTCTATAATCTATGCAGGGTCTCAGTCCTCTTTCTTTTTTTTTGGCGACAAAGAAAAAACTGGAAGCTGCTGGTGAGGTAGAAGGTTGTATAAAGCCTTGTGCAAGGGCCTCAATGACGTACTTCTCCATAACTTTCCGCTCGGGTAGTGAGAGTTGATAAACCTTTCCTTTAGGCAAGGTGGCTTGGGGTATGAGGTCTATTGCACGAGCCCACCGACGATGTGGAGGCAGCTGAGTAGCCGCAACCTTACTGAAGACATCAGCATAGTCCATGTATTCAGGTGTTATACTAATTTCTCTGTGAATCTCGGGACTCTCAATTGTGGTGGAGAAACATGGTATTTCAGGTGGCTGAGGATGAGATGGTAGACAATGATTAAAACAGAATGGACTCCATTGTAATATTTCACCTGTACTCTAGCGTGTGAGAGGATTGTGTTTCTCCAGCCATTGTCGTCCTAAGAGGAATTTGAAGTGTGAGGGCATCCAGGGGTTTCCCTTGGATAGTGATGATTCGATATGGTATTGAATCGTTTTGTTTAGGAATCTGCAAGGCATCACCACAGCATGAGGAGTTAAAATTTCCTGCCGCCCCAGAGTCTGATGGGACAGTTTAGAAGGCGGTGAGATGGAGCCCCACAATACAGGCAGAGACCTTCACGTAGCCGCTTTGAATGTTCATGAGCAGTAAGGTGATATGAATCTGTCTGCATAGGTTCTTCGATGAAGCTAGGTAATTGTTCTGATGTGACAGGTACCTCACGGGCTGCTAGATGCTGAGAGATGGTTACCGCTCGTTTCAGAAAGGCATCAAGTCCCACATTGTCCTCGTATATAGCCATCTGCTGGCGGATGTTTGCATTAAGTCCTCTATGGGACATATAATCCAAACAGCAATCCAACAGGTAAGTGAAGGGTTCAGGTGAGTGAAAGCGTCTTAACCTTGAACTCGAGTGTCTGGCTCTGTCAACTACCGCTTGGGGTACGTCACCTAGAACCTCCACGTCCTGTCCAGGGGCCAGACATTGAGTTTCCAGAGGTCTGGACGCAGGTGCCACAAGGTGCCCCATCTCTGAGTCAGTAGATCCTTCCTCAGAGGAATCGACCAAGGAAGGGCTGTCACAAGGAGCATGAGTTCGGGTCCTGGTGCGCCAATAGGGGGCTACCAGCAGGACCTGCTCACCCCGGGACTCAGTCGTGGAGGGAGTGCTGGAGCGGTGTCATATGGAGCAATCCCAGCGGTGTCACTGCTTTGGCTGCAGCCATATGCCCCAGGAGCCTCTGAGAATACTGAACATATTCAAGCAGTCCAGCATCGACTGAGCACATTCCTGCGAGTCCAACTCCATCCCAAGAAAAGAGATCCTTTGCACCGGACAGAGTTTGCTCTTCTGCCGGTTTACCCAAAGCCCCAACAGGCTGAGGTGTCATTACACCAAATTCCCTGTGTTCACAAAACTAAGCCCAACTCTGTGCTAGTATCAGCCAGTCATCCAGGTAGTTGAGAATGCGAACCCCTTGCTCCTTGAGGGGATTCAGGGCAGCTTCCACTACTTTGGTAGACACACGGGGCGACAGGGAGAGCCCGAAAGGTAGGACGTTGGGTAACACTTTAGAATACTGTATCTTGCTTACTGCATAACTAATAAGAAGTTACTGTAGAACTAATATGTTGTTCTTTATTAACCCTCAAGTCACTACTATTACAAGTCACTACTTAGCTACTAAGGAATATGTGTTAACTACCCAGTATGTAATAGCATTTTTAAATTGTGTTAAGTAATAATTAGTTAATCAGTAACTATTAAATTCAGGCCTCCTGAGGAACTACGATTAAGTAACTACTAATGAACAGCGAGGCATCATGTCAGATCGTGGCCCTTTCTTCTTCTTTGTTACTAATGTTATTGGCTAAACATATTACTGTTAGATCTGCAATGTAAATATTTATTAAATGTAAATACGTGCTGTAGATACCACATTAATAAACTGTTAAAATGAGAAGCAAGTTCTGTCTGAAATCTGCTTTATTTTTTTGGGGGTGGTTAAACGAATGATGAATACCTTGTGTTTTTCCGTATGCACTTGACCATTTCTGATGGTGTCGCCCGAGCATCCACTGTCATTAGGTGTTGTCTGCATGATTTTATATACATTATGTGTATCTGTTTTCACATTTCACATCACTACTATAAAATCATGCTAAATGAATGACAATGACTGAGGAGAAATAAGAATACAGGGAACCCTTTTCCTGCTAACATTTAATCCCCCCCCAAAAAATTCCCAGCATTTTTAATTTATTAATTAAAAAAAAAAAAAAAAATATTGAAAGTAATAAAAAACTATGTGTAAAATGTAATTCTCATTGGTATTCTTCTCTTCTCTTCTCTTCTCTTCTCTTCTCTTCTCTTCTCTTCTCTTCTCTTCTCTTCTCTTCTCTTCTCTGTTTAAGTTTATAATGTATTAATAAATGTATTATGTAATTTATTTATATCATGGATTATAACATTGTTATTGTCACCAACGTTGCCTCTGTGGCTCTCTGCGACCGCCAGCAGCGGGAACCTTCGCCTGAGTATTAGTTCCTACCCGGAATCTTTTGCCCCACACACCTCGGGTGATTCGTGCAAGGTTGTGTCTTGTTATCTCGCCTTTACAAGGTGTGGACTTTAACGAACGCACTGCAAAGTCTTATCGTTCAATGGAGATATTTCTGAGCGTTCTTTCCCATGTTTGTTTTTCCGTGTATGACCCAGGACTGTTTATCTCGATTCTGACTCTTGCTGCCTGCCTTTGTGACCACTGCCTGTTTACTGAACTGTCTTTTGGATTATCTAAATTGTTCCTGTTTGCTGGTGATTACCTTTGTCTGCTGATAACCGTGAATAAAGCCATGCAAAAGGGTCCGCAAGACTCTAAACCTATTTCACAGTTTTGTAAATATTGTAAATATCATATTCTACAGAACTTCTAATTTCTTCTGAATGATGTGGTAATTCTGTATTAATTTATCATGGGTTCCAAGAGTTTTCACTTTAGAATACTGTTCCAGGTTCTAAGTAATTCCTTCCAAATTATGTGGTAATTCTTTATTAATTACTCTTCGGTTCCCAGTGTTTTCACTTTAGAATACTGTTTCAGATTCTAAGTAATTCCTTCCTAATGATGTGGTAGTTCTTTATTAATTACTCATGGGTTCCCAGTGTTTTCACTTTAGAATACTGTTCCAGATTCTAAGTAATTCCTTAGAAACTATGTGGTAATTATTTATTAATTATTCATGGCTTCCCTGTATTCTCATTTCTCCTCAGTCATTGTCATTCATTTAGC
>JAUYWG010000042.1:713983-736023 GCA_034779775.1 Enteromius afrohamiltoni
AGAACAACCTATTAGTTCCACAGTAACTTCTTATTAGTTATGCAGTAAGTAAGATACAGTATTCTAAAGTGTTACCGGACGTTGTACTGATATGTTTGGCCTTCGGATGTGAACCTCAGGAATGGCCTGTGTCGCGGAAGGATCGACACATGAAAGTACACGCCCTTCAGGTTTATTGCTGCAAACCAATCCTGGGGACGGATGCACGCAAAAATGCGTTTCTGCGCCAACATCTTGAACAGGAGCCTGTGAAGTGCTCGGTTCAGGACTCGCAAATCCAAGATCGGCCGTAACCCACCACCTTTCTTATTAATTTTTCTTTTATGCCAAAAATCATTAGAGTATTAAGTAAAGATCATGTTCCAAGAAGATATGTTGATATATTTACAAAGTAAATATCAAAACTTATTTTTTGATTAGTAATATTCTCTAGTAATAAGCATTTCTAAGAACTTAATTTGGATAACATTAAAGGTGTTTTCTTTTAACTAGTAACCTGCAGTGACAATTTAGCTAGCAGTACAACTGCAGCTTCAAACATAAGAGTTACAGAAAGGTTCTTCTAAATTCCTTGAACTTTACACAACTTATCCTAAATAAAAATGCTTAATTTCACTGGAAAATCTTTAGTATAGACTTCATCCGTGACAGTTTGTGTAGTTTTTTTTTAAAGCTTCAGACTGCTGGAGACATTCTGCATTCACTGACAAAATTTCTGAAATCACCACGACAGGCACAAAAATCTACCTCTGACGCTTTTGTAGTTGTGTCAGAAGTATTCAGTAATATTTGCTGAGTGAAATGGCAGCTTTCAAAATAGACCTCTCCTTAACAAAAATGCTCTGTAAGTGTTAAAAGAGTTGAGGTTTGATGTTGATGAATGTTCCTTTCTATCACATGCACGCTGTCCCCAACCTAAGTAGTTGCTGTTTGAAATAGGTTTCAGCATTTAATTCCAATGCCTAGAGGCCAGGTATTGGCTTTTTTTTCTACTTCTTTGTAGGCTGAGTTTATTCTGTTCGGACCATATAAACTTCTAATATGAAACAAACTTCATATAGTTCCTATTTTCTGTATTCCTTAGCTGTTTAATCATAAGTCAAGCCAGACTTTCACAACTCTCTGCCTCATTTTTGTGCTCTGTCTGATGCATGTCCTCTCCCTCTGTTAGCTCTGTCTGTCTGAGGAAAAAGTGCTTTGCACACACTTTCCAGGGCTTCATAATAATCATACGTTCAAAGGCTGCATGGAAACACAAAGGAGGGGGGGATTCAAAGTGGGTTGCCATAGAGACAGTGTTACAGCCACCAGAAAACTGAAGAGTCTTGGGATTCTGTACTTTGTATGTTGTGTTGTGCTTATGTCACATGAGTCTCCAGCAGAAATGCTGGAAAGAAAGTAAAGGACTTCAGTGACTTCTTATTTCATAGCAGGCTGAACAATATTTACAAGTCAAGACTTGGAAGTTCCTCTTGGCTTCTATTTCTAATTACAGGTATCTTTCACTGTCTTGCTTTTTGTATTAATTTAGGTGTACTGTAATTGCCTACCAAAAACTATGCTTCTAAAAACAGATGCAGCCTTGCAACCTTGCAAATGTGTAAAATGTTGGTAATGATGATGACTTGTTGTTGGTAATGACTTGTGAGTTTGGGAAGAGACTGTCTTTTTTGTCGAACCAGAAGTTTGGTTAAAGGTCCTAAATGCCTTTATATACTCTATTTGAAATATAGGATGAAGATTTGTGTTATGTGATTATGCCCATTACTTAACATATTTAAACTCACTGGTTCTGTCAACCTCCCCAAACAGCATGTTTACAATTACTCTTCATTGCTGATCAATATTACACATCAGTTATGTGCACTTCAAGGCCAGTGATATAACCCATGACTTTGCCTTAACAGGATGTGGTAGTCATTCTAAATGAATAAATAGTACTCCGTTCCTTTTCCCTGCCCTTTTAAATGAAAACTTGAAAACAATGAAAATGTTCTCAACCTCAGTTCATCCAAGATGTAGATGAGTTTGTTTCTTCATCATAACAGAGTCCAAATAGCTGATAATATTTAGAATACTGTCTGTTTATCATATTTTTTATATTATATCTTAATCCTACCCATACTGTACCTAAACTTGACAACTTTACTAACTAGTAATAAACAGCAAATTAGGAGTTCATTGAGGCAAACACCACACATAAAAGTCAGTTAAATTATCTCTTCTGGACAAAATAGCAGTCCTTAATTCAGAATAATGTGAAGTTAATCCCCTGTTGTCTTCTTACATTAAAATCCACTGGTTATTTGTTCAGAAATGTTTGCACTGCTACTAAATCTGCTGTAAATCTGAAGTTAAAAGGGTTTGACGTTAAATACATATTTGACTGTGAAACACAAAACCATAAGGGGCTTTTTTTTGTTTTCTTTTTTATTTTGCTTTACACGTCATCTGAAAGTTCAATTGTAAGCTTTCCGTTGATTTATGGTTTGTTAGGATAGGACAATATTTAACCGATTATTTGGAAAATCTGGAATCTGAGGGTGCAAAAAAATCTTAATATTGAGAAAATCGCCTTTAAATTTGTCCAAATTAAGTTCTTAGCATTGTATATTACTTTTAAAGAATTAGGTTTCAATATATTGATATATGGCAGGAAATGTGCAAAATATCATGACTGAGTAGGATCTCTACTTAAAATCCTAATGATTTTAGCATAAAAGAAAAATAAATTATTTTAATCCATACAATGTATTTTACTACAAATATATCTGTGTGACTTGAGACTGGTTTTGTGGTTCAGGGTCACATATTTGTTTCTCACAAACATGCAGCTTTCTGCTTCAGACAATGTTAACTGTACTGGAGTGGTGTGGATTACTTCTAGTTTATTGTGATGTTTTTTTTAATCAGCCATTTACTGCAGAGGATCATTTGGTGAGCAAGTGATGTAATGCTGAAATTCTCCAAATCTGTTTTGATGAAGAAACAAACTCATCTACATCTTAAATAGTTAGAAAATGTTAAAACTAAAACCATTCCGGTAACAATCAGAGGATTTTTGACTCAGTATCAAAATAATTTTAACTGTATTCCAGGATTAAGACCATGCATGATTAAAATCAGAATAACTCACCAGTTGTTTCAACAATACCCTCCAAAATCACCACTATTTCAAACTGTTCCGTCTGCATGGATTGCTGTGAGAGCTCATAGAAGGGGCTTTTGGTGTCGATCACATGACAGATTGTGAGTGGTGACACGAGAAAGAGTTGGTCCGCTCCGGTGCTAAAGCCCACATCCAGCTCCAGCTGATCCAGGGGGAGGAACTCACCCTCGGGCGTCTGCCGGGACTGCAATAGCGAAAAGAGGGGAGATGGGGCGTAAAAATTGCTTTAGACACTGTACGGTGAATTGAGCTGTGAGGATAGACAGTCAGGCATCAAAAGACAGACAGGTAGGACATCAAATTAAAGCTCAAATACAAAAAAAAAAAAAAAAAATCAATGCTTTTTTATACCCATTACAAGTTACCAAGAAGACACTATGCAGAAAACATCTTGGCAGCAACACTACAATATAGGCCTATATTGAAAACATGACAGTCATAGGGATTTCAAACCTATTTTCAACAGTCTTATGCTGTTCTAATTTATCTTTAACATTTAAATATTAAGTTTATGTTATTGCTTATTACTGTAAAGCTGCTTTGAAATATCATGTATTGGATAATAAATAAATTGACAGGTTTTGAACATCATGAGGGTGGGTAATTGATTAAAAAAACAAAACATTTAATATTATTATTATTATTTACCAATACTAATGATTCAAAAACAAAATATTTATTATATTATCCAAATCAGACCAATTACCAAACATTAACCAAACCACTATCCTGAGCATACAGTAAGATGTAGTTAATTGTTGTAGTTAATTGATATAACTCAGTACTTAAATGCATAATTACGCTGTGACAAGGTCTCTTGAAAAATCTAATAAAGCCCATAAACTCTACAAGTGGACAAAAGGCAGATGCTTACCTTGAGTAACTTACACCGGATCTGAGCTGAAACCATGTGGCTGTTGCGTAGATTTCCCACCCTGAACATCAGCGTGAGTTTGCCATCGCGCATGGAAATGGCTGCATTCTCACTAAACATCAGCGTCTCTGCTCTCTTCTTGGGTTGAGACATCTTAATAAACATACAGCCAATTAAAAAGGCATCCACTATGGAGCCCAAGATGGACTGAAACAAGAAGAGAATGATTCCTTCTGGACATTTATCAGTGATATATCTGTGGCCATATCCAATAGTGGCCTCTGTCTCAATGAAGAAAAGGAAAGCAGAAGGAAAGTTGTAGACATTGGCCACGCATGGGGTGTACTTCTCATCGTGGGCTCTGTATAGGTCCCCTCTGATGTATGCAATAACCCACCACATCGAAGCCATGAATAACCAGGCTACTGTGTATGTGAGGATGAATATAAAGAGGTTCCATCGCCATTTAAGATCTACTAAAGTTGTGAATAAGTCTGAGAGATATCTGCTGGTCTCCCCACCCAGGTTTCCATGCTGGACGTTGCATCGTCCGTTCTTATCGACAAATCTCTGTCTTTTTCTCCTCTTGTCTTTCTGATGGGTGGAAGATGTGGTGGTCACTACCTGATAGTCGCTTCCAAATTTCTTACGAAGAGCAGACATTTTATCCTGCAGAGACATAAGTAAAACAAACCTGACTGTCTGATATTTTAGCAGTGTATTAGACATGTCATGACCTTTTCACTGGATAAAGATGTTACAAGTAAAAACAAAAGCATAAGACCAAAGCTGGTCATCACATGAATACTTTGTCACATAGGCTTTATCTCAGTTTATAGCAGCATTTTCAGTATAATTCATGAATTGTTATTTGCTGGTGATTAACAAATGAACACAAAACACTACGTTTCAATACGTTTCAACAAAACTCATCATTACTTTGTAGATTTTAGTACTTTATGTTGTTTTATTATTTGCCTTTGCTCCATAATTACTTACATAAATACATATTGTCGTGACACCATTACGATTTTGTGGAAGATAGCTTTCGTACTTGAGACAGAGAAAAGTTAATGGACAACAGATTCCATGATTTTAGCTCTAAAAAATGTGACACATCTTCTTTTTTTTTTTAAATACATGTATTTACTAAAGTACATGTAAGTAAAGTATGGTTAGAGTTGGGATTATGCACAATTTATTGTTATTTAATAGTAACCATTTATTAACATTATTTATTATATTTTAATAGTAGCCTGTAAACTGTAACATTGACACCTTAAAATAAAGTGTTGCCCTTTTTTATAGTCAACATGGTCACACTTTCATTTAAGATCCAGTTTGTGTTAATAACAAACCATTAACTATGATTTTGCCTCAATAAGCTTCTAATTTACTGTTTGCCAATAGTTAGTATGGGGCTGTTATTATTGGGTAGTATCCGGGATGTAGAATATGGTCTTGCAGAATATGTGCCTTATACAGTGGGTATAAACAGTCAAGGATAGCCTAGGTATAATAAAAAATATGTAGATTAAAAAGAGAATATAATAATCTTACCGATTTTCACTGTGCAGGGATTATTCCTCTCTTCTCATTACCTGCGTAGCATTTTAGACTGAAGCGAAGTTTAAAGGGAAACAGTCGTTTATTTATTTTCTGACACGGTGTGAGGATGCATGTCTGCTTGTTTGGGCTGGAAGCAGAGGTGCAGGTAACTCTCCAAAGGCGCTGTCCATCAGATCGCTCTTTACTCATCTGTTCATCTGAGTTTTACAAACCCCAGCTCAAAGTTGTGGATGAATTCCGCCAGTCTCATCACAGATGATCAGTCCAAACACAGATGAGCAAATCCTTCCGTCCAGCGAACTAATGAGTACAAAACCTACATGTTTTTTCAACACCTGGAAGGTTTTTCTCCACCTCTGCCTTATGCAACTTATTACGTTGCTCCGAGCCTGTGCGTTAAAGCTAAGTTGATGGTTATCAGTTCAACCGGACGCGCATCAGACAGACAGATTTACAGTACCGTTCCTTCCCAAACCCAAAGCTCACTCGTTCCAGCGCTATCGAGCTCGTTTCAAGAGAATGAGACAAAAATGGCCAAACGATCGCAGGGACGGCCAGGTCGTGTCCTCCAGACCCTCAGAGTGAGTGTGCGTGGCAGCTCTTTGTTTCTCCAGGTCTCCTGAGCGTTTCTCTGCCGCGTCTGAATCCCCTCGCAGGATAGTGAGGTGTGTATCATTCACCAGGGGAGGGCGGAACTTCACAATCACAATTCACGTTTATTGGCCAAGGAAGTTACACTTGAAAGGAATTGTACTTCACAGTTAAGCTATTCATGACAATACAAACAAGCATTGTACCTTATACATTAGTACAATATGCATTGACAATGCAATGCACAACACTGCATGCAGGACAATAGGATACAATCCATGACATATACAGTGTTGTAAAGAATAAACAATAGTTTGTAGCTTAGATTCAACATTAATTCAAACTAGACCCTTTCTTAATATATGTACCTGCATAATTCATCAGTGCTTGATATAGGCTAGATGTTGTTTTAGTGTCTTGTTTCATAAAGATACAATTTCAGTCAGATCCTGATTAATAGCACTACATCTCATATTTATTTCTCAGTAACACTGTATTTTAGGGTAGCTATCTTAAGCTATTACTAGAATATTAGTCATTTATTAGCAGTAAATAAGCACAGTTTTTAATGCCTTACTCTACATTAACGTATTCTACATCGCTAATATATCTAAATTAAACAGCTACCTTACTAGCTATTAATAAGCAGAAAACTAGGAAGTTATTGAGTGAAAATTCATAGTTAAAGCTGAATAAGTGCTCTATATTCTACAGTGTTACTATTGTCTCTACAAAACGAGTGTCATTATCGATTTCAAATAAGTTGTGAATGTTATTTTATGCAGCGATGAGCTATTCAGTCAATCAATGAAATAACCGACGCACAGAAGATGCGAAATCTTACAAATACAGCACTATTAATAAAAGCCACACTCACATAAAGGGGCTATTTCAAATGCATCTGAACATCTGGGTGTCCAGTTGCACCAAACAGTTACCCCCCCAACCTTGCACACATTACTGCAAATTATAGTTTCTTGTTAGACAACAAAGCGAACACAGTAACGCCCCAAACCTTTGAGACAAACAGAAAAAGATGATTTACTGTCTGTCATCAAATTGCTATAATATTTCTTTTGTCAAGATCAAACACCTTGTTGTATGTGTGTGTATCTATTTATAGCTTGTGTGGATGTCAAATGTAATTTACCCATCAAAGGAGAGTGATGACCAGCCACCTGCCTGGCATATCGCTGTAGTCTACCTGCCTAATTTGATTTGTGTTGACAGTCTGATTTACTGAGGCCTTGGGAGGATGTAGATGCACACTGAAAATTCTCAACACTTTCTCCAAACAGGAAAGCTCTTTGGATCTTTGAAAAGCTTGTAACTAAGTGAGACAGTCAGCTGATGTAATGTACAGTATTCTAGAAGGGAGTCATTTGCAAGTATGTCTTGTGAAGGCATAAATGATATAGTACATACATCATCCTGTTTTATCACAGTAGTTACAGCATAGTTACACTCTAAAGCTGTTTTTCTGTTGGACACTTGTGTGTGTGTCTGCGCACGTGTATACCTTGTGTCAGAAAAGACATTTTCAATTCCACTACATCTGGAAAAATTAGCAGCTCATCCCATCACTCTAGGATACATAGATTATCGATCTGTGCTTGTTAAAGCAAGACACTTTCCTTTAAAACCACTGAAACTGACACAGATATTTAAAGGAGAAGCTACTGGAAGCAACAGTAAATTATATGAGTTCTGATTTTACATCAAAGACTACAACGTTAAAGACTGGTTTCTCAGATTTTCTCTCTCCCTGTCTCTTTTTAGATTCTGCCACATGCAAGGAAATTGTCACAATGTATTAGACTTTAAAAACAAAGCTGTGTGTCCCTTTTCTATTTTTTTCCCCAAAACAGTATGCATTTATTTTTGTTTTGTATATTAATTTAACAAAATCTAATGACAAAACTCTCAAAACTACCAAGACAAAATTTAATAATTTACCCACCATAGCAATTTATTGTTCCATTAGCATACCTAACTTAAGTTATTAAGCATGATTTTTTTTTTAGTGCAATTTCTAATTTTTGTGTGTTTAGTTTTCTAAGTATTTGAAAACAAAATGTTTTTGGTTAAAATTAGAAAATTTGATAGCTAATAAAACAGTTGTGACCAGTTGTTTTTTTATAACAAGCCTTTATTATAAATGCAGTGGGTTATAGGTTGTTGTTGTTTTTTTTAAAGCACATCATATGGATCATATTTATAGCACTGCAGGAAAATCAGCCTGCTGAAATATCAGCTTCTAAATCAATTTGTTTATTGTCAGTTGACATCACACTTTGCCTAGAGTGTTTCTGTATAGACATTTACTCTGCCAATCTAGCACATTTTCTGCCCTTGAATGATCGATATCAGTACAGAAGACAGCAGCAAGAATTCTTCATACTTCTTAATAACATTCTAATTAAAATAAACTGGTGCCTGCAATTGAAAAAATGTAATACTTTATTTTTACTTTATTTTAGGGTCTTTTAGTTGATAGAACATTAGCCATTTATTAGTAACCAAGCACATATTGTTGCTTTATTCTACATAACCTTATTCTGCATCCTAATCCTACCGAATACCTAAACTTAACAACTACCTTACTGACTATTAATAAGCAGCAAATTAATTGAGGGAAATGTCATAGGTACTGTTATAGTGAGAGTGTTAACGTAAAAGTGTTAACATATTTTTGAATGTTTGAAAGTAATGATAAAAATGTTCATTGTTTATCACAAGAACTGTCCACATGCAACATTTACACAGACTGTTGCATTATTTAATGGCTTAATTTCAAGATATATTTAAATTTCAGTTATATACAGATATATCCAATTAGTATCCAGATTCTCCTGGCCTTTTCTTTTGCTTCAGAGATAATGAACTTTCCTGTGGCCAGTCTTCTAAGTCTTAAATATGGCAAGTTGTCAGATAAGAAGAGCAGCAGCTCCGGCTTACGGAAGTGTCAGTGGTTATTAATGAGTTCCGGGTGAGAGCGGGTCAGTGTAACGGCTGCTCTTCCATTCCTTAATGAGCACAAGAGGTTCTGTTTGTCTTGATACTCTACTAATGGTAGACTCTAAACAAAAGAAATTTACACCGGTGCTGAAGCATTTTAAGATCAGAGTTTTGTCTGATACCAACAAGGTACTTCTGAGCTCCAAAGACAAAACTTTGGATTTAAGCGAAAATGTGGAAAAAAGAGCAGAAAGACACTGTCACGAAAGGAAGGTGAGAAGGCGTGCGGGTTCATACGCACCTGTTTTATTAATAACTCACCGGCAAACAGACACATCAAAGGCGAAGACAGCGGAGTAATAATCCAGAAACGTTGTGTAGGTCAGTAACAACAACAAACTCAAACTGAGGGGCGAGACAAAGGCGTAAATCCAGGGAGAGCAGAGGTCGGCAACGATAAAGCCAAAACAGAACACTTGAAACACGAACACAAATGAAAAACACAGGGTTGACGGCAATACACATAAACAATGATCCGTGCTAACACAAAGACATCCGGGGACTTTATACACGTAGAACTAGGTCAGTGGCTGAAGAATTTGAATGAATGACTATGGCAACAGACAAGGGGGACAGAGACATGAATTGGAAACCGTGACAACATATAAGATGGGTGGAGACATGAGTTCATTGAGATTTCATGAAAAAGGAGTCAGTCAGGAGCTGGAGTGCCATCCATTGACTGGCACATCCAGCTTGATCATTACAGACACAAGAGCATTGTAGCTAACTTCATAAATAAACTTTGTTCCAGATGTAAAGAATTGTAATACTTGTATATACAGGCTTGAAATGTTTTGAAATATAGCATTTACTGTATGAAGTAACATTATTAAATACGGAAAATATAATTAAGATGTCATTACAGACTTTATTATTATTTTTTTTATATATTTAAAGCAGCGTGGTACAGTAACATGGAACTCTAAGCAGTCTGTGTAAGCAGTGAATGGATTTGACTATTGAGTCTCATGGTATGAACTGTTTACAGTAACTGTGAACAGTTTAGAATAAGGAACACATATTTCCTGTTATCTATGACTTTTACCTTAAACTCATAATTTGCTTCATATTAATCGTTTAGTAAGGTATTTGATACATTATGGTGTAGAATTAGGAAATTAAAAATATGGCCAGAATAAGGAATTCATATATGGTTAATAATAAGGAATAAAGCCAAATATGCATGCTAACAAACAACTAATGTAGTAAATAGCAAGAATAGTTTCTTAAAATAAAGTGTTACCAAATATTCCTGTCAATTCTATTAAAAAGAATGATAAGAATCACAGGTTTAGTTATTTTGTGGAAATGCATTAAACACAGTATGACATTGTACACACACACATACAAAACAAACATCACATTTCCTGGCAAGACTTCCCACATTATCTTGATCGTTGTCATGCTCAAAAGCAGTCAGTTACAAATGTAATTTAACCACTGTTATCTCTGAGATTCACTCTTAAGTGGCGCATAAGGACAGTCTGAACTGGAGTGGTCCCCTCTGAGCTCGGCAGCATATGGTGAGGAGCATCTTGCTATTTATGGCCAGCCTCCTGCAAGAGCTGTGACTGGGGACTCTTCCAGCACAGCTCCAGCAGAACAATTATTTTAATTGTGCAGATTATCTCCCATCAGTGAGGACCAATTAATGCATTTTAAACTTTCGCTGTTAACACAGCAGCCAAAAAATCTTCCAGAGATGAGGGGGTGCAGTGGGTAAAGAATGATTTTGTGGTACAGTTTTGTAAATCATACATTAGATTCTGTCAGAAACATATTTTGAGTTATTTTACAGACAAGAAAAGAACATAAAATATAGACTTATTGATTTAGCTTGAACAATAAAGCAGAACTAGATTTAATGGTGCTTGTGCATCACAGTTGATCATTAGGGTGTTGCTATGTGGCTGCTTAAGTATTTTTAAGATGCGGTCACATTTCACAACCAAAAATCAACATTTTCTCATCACAAATATGCGTACCTCTGTGCACTTTTGTGCAGATTATGCAGATTTGAACTGTTTTGCCAAAACAAAGTGAAGTGATATTTACTTATTGGTATGTATTTCATGTCTCACAAAAAGTGCACCCAGGTACGTTTATGCCATGAGACCAGGTAGGCAAAAACAGGTGCAGTGTCTATTGTCAACAGTGTAGTGATGTATGAAGCAGTGCATGCATAAATCACTTTCTAAGCAGCTTTTCTTTGATCAACGTGGTGAATAAGCATGATAAACTTGAACATAAGATAAATCTGTGTCAAACCTTTCTGTTCCTCATAAAAAACTTCCCAATTCCTAATGGGGTGACTGGATTTTTCTAGTTTCTAATTATGTGTGGATTCATTGCATGTTCATGGAAATAATTTACTCATTGAATCATCCACCAGGAAAAGCAACTAAACACTCTGCTTGTCAGGCTGCATGATTTGAGGGATTATTTATGTACGTTGCAAACACCACTAATTAGGTCTTCACCACTCTGGGGCAGAAAACTCTGATTGGCTCCCCCAATTCTATTTATTTCTGACTTCGATTTGCTGCCCTATTTCTATCTATTTCCGATCTTTGACAAATCCTATGAGAGCAATGACCCCTTATACCTTCTCTCCAAAACTGATATGCTGCTCTCAAGAGACCAGAAAAAGAGATTTGTCTAACCCATTTCATAAAAATAGTCGGGTTAAGGCCTGGTGGGGGATCTTGGATTTATCTTATTAATATAATCAACGAGGAAAGGGGACACAAAATGTTCAATTCTCTCACAGCACTTGCATGCAGGGTCACTCAGCCAATCACTCCAGACAATCATCCTCTCATTTCCCACCATGTGCCTTAATCACTCTCATCAGAGTTATTGCATGAGGTTGTTTGCCTCCATTGTGAGCTCAGAAAATGTCTATTAGAGTCTTCTTTAGTCGAAGACCGCTGGCGTAGTGTGGGATTAGGTATTTCTCAGATATTGGAATCCATTGTTCTGTTGTGAAGGTATTGATTACCAATAAAGGGTTTCTGGATCACAATTTCTCATCTTCAGAAAGGAAATGCTGTAGAAAACCCATTTGCAATCTTTTTTGAACCTTTATTGGCTGTATGTTGATACCCTATCTATATGTTTTGTAATTTTGCCGTTGTAAAACAGAGTAAATGAACAGGCGATTTTCTAAGACACCTATTGGTGAGTTAAAGACACTGCATCCATAGCAAATTATTATGGGTAGAAAACACCTGCATGTCACAGAGTTCATTCATGGATTTGTGTAAACATTTTTATGCCATTTTTATGTATGTTTGAACACATTACTGTCAGAGTTTGTGTTTAGTTTAATCAGGTGGTGTCTTCCCAGGGAAAGCCCATCGACTACATCATGATACACCTGCGATAGCAGCAACTTTCGAAGTGGAATAGGGACAGTCTCCACTCCAGCTTCTGAAGGAAGGAGAGTACTACTCCGATTGAGCATCTTTAAGGATCCTCCGGACAAGAGGAAAGTCAGTCAGCAAACAGAACCCACTTCAGCATATGGCCTGCCTTGTGGAGGGGGTCCTAGCCTGAATTATGGTATTCACCATGACTTGGGAAGAGAAGCACCATGTTTGCACAATTGTATCTACGACAGTTGGGGAACCGGATATCCGTCCCCCAGAGTGGGGTCAGGGCACCCCTGCCACCTCGTTAAAGGCGCAGGAAGACAGGGACAGCCCAAAGGGGGGACCTTGTACTGGCATGCCTGACCCCAGAAAGCAGACCAAAGAACGGGCTGTGTCAGGGAATCATTGTGAAAGTATGCATCCTTCAGGTCGCTGGCTGCAAACTAATGCCGATATCAATGCAAGACAAGATGCATAACATCCTGACTAGTAGATCCAGGTACGATTGCTTGGGTACGAATAAGTAGGGGCCAAAGAGCCCCCCTTCGCGGACTGAACTGCATAGCCAAGTTGAACTGTCCTGATCAACCAGCAAGAAGGACCGGGAATCACAGACTAGGCCCCCAGTCTGTGAGCAAGTGGAATCAAGGCATGTTTAATGATGTGGGGGCCGCCAGGAAGATAAAGGTGGATCGGTCTCAGAAGCAATGCATCCAGGAGACAAAATGGGCACCGTGGTAGCGTTTTGTGACACCATGAACAGAAATAAGAGGAGGATGGGCGTCACTTACAAACTGAACATGGTGAGGTGGCCCAGAGATGTGGAATTTTGCTCTTTTTTTGAGTGGGTGGGTAGCAGCAGCAGCATCGGTATAAAGCCCTCGGCCCTCCCCAGAGGCTGGGGTGTAGAAATCAATGTCCCCAAAGAACAATCTCTAGACTGCCCCACAGTCTAGGGGACTTTAGCAACGACCAGATTCAGATGGACTACACACCCTCACCAACACACTCACTGTCATTTATTTTCCATTTTTTAATTTTAAATGTGTGAAGTTATGTTGAATACATAGTATTAAGACCACATAGCATACTTTATTTGGACTGTACAGCATCATCCTAAATGATTAGATTTTTACTATTGTTAGTCACTGTTTAGATTAAGGTACAGTACATTAAGCCTGGCTCCATTCGTTATATCCATTCAGAGCTCACAGAAAGATTAGGAGTCATTTTAAGAAAAAGTCTCATTTCCATATGGGAACAAGGGTATGTTTTTGCCACACTAAGGGTTTAGAGAATGTGTCCAGCTGTAATCCCACTTCACTGTCACTCAGGATCTGCCCTTCCCATGAGACTCACGTTTGTAACACCCACTAATTAAAAAGCTTTTGTTCTCTGGAGCAACTGAACCACAAGCCCCCGCCCCAATTAAGAGCAGCAACATTTCTGAGATCAGTGGGAGAGAGAAAGAAAGAAAGAGAGACACTGACCTGCCTGGGCATCTTTTACACTTTTACATTCATCTCAAATTTATGAAACCACAGTACCTCAGGGAGATAAACACATACACACAATCACAGAATGTTCAGATGCTGTATTTTTAATCATGTCTCCCTCTGCCTTTCACTGTCTCTCTGGAGAAATAATCTACAGCAGTTATTTTGCAGTGTTATTTAAAAAAAACACCAAACAAGTCTAAACATGAAGCAAAGGGTCTTATTAACAGCCTGATTTAGAGAGGAGGTCTGTCAGTTTGTCTGCTGATCTCTTCTACTTAATGCTTTTTAAATGTCAGATCACATCTGACACCAATGAGATTGTCCATTCACTGTGTATCATGGACAAATTAAAAGTGGATTCGCTCGGGGTCCCTTTTAATAGCTCCAAAAACATACCTAACAGAGACAAATTAAGTTGGTATACTTTATGGCTTTTACTAATTTTAGGTCTTAGATTATAATACAATATTGTTTTGGTCTCATAACATTTATTCATTAAGAAGATGCTTTTTCAATGAAATAGGAAAAAAAAGTATAAAGTATAAAATCAGGAACAAAAAAAATCTAACTACTAAATGTGGCCACATTAGTGAGATCTGCAACCAAAAAGGTAAATTTTCAATAGTATAGCAATGTAAAAATCAGAAAATCATTTTTAAACCAAGCAGATTTCTGTTAATTGTCTTGGCAAATTTAAATGGCAAATTTGTACCCATTGCAAAATCTACATAGGGAAAAAACATTTGCCTTTGCATAAAACTAATTAATGAATATTGCCCTAAAATAATTGCTGAACAATGGTAAATGAAAATGCAGAAGAAAATAGAGAAACACATGTTTCCTAAAGTTATTGAAAGTTGCTGTGATAGGAGGTTGTTAGGATAAAGAAGAAAAAACAAGGGCTGTTATAAAGTATATTCAGATGAAGAGGGATCCCAGCAACTTACCCTGAGGCACTTCCAACCCTTCAGGATTCCAACCCTTCAGAAAACTTGAAATGATCTTGAACTTGGACTCAAACCAACCAAGATGGCTAGTTCAGAAAGGGTGGACAGGGAGATGTGGTGAGTCGAAAGTAGTAGACAGGTCTAGAAGAATGAGGAGGAATGATGTGAAATTAGCTCCGGTCGGAGAGTTTGAAAGACAGGCAGCAAGAAGAACATCCACTTTTAGTCCAGTGTAGTTGCATGTGTTTTTGCCCCAATATTTTTATGTTCTGTGGGGAAAATAATGTTGAATTATTACCACTTTTTTATCCATGCAGCTCCTGGGTCTTTGGGACCTGTCCATGTCTGACTTTTGAATAATACAAAGCGTTCTTGTAGTCTTGTGTACATTGATATTTGAGCAGACTTTTTAGGGATTGGTCAATACCAGGGTTCTTCAAATCCTGTCCCTGAGGGCCTTAACTGTGATTTTCGGGATCTTGATCCCTAAAGAGTTTGATGAGCTTGTTTAGGTGTGTTTCATAAGGGTTGAGCTAAACCCTGTAGACCACAGGCCCTCTAGGCTAAGATTTGAGAAACCCTTCTTACTGTTCAAAACCAATACATTTATTTTTCCATGGTCGTATACTAATTGGGTGATGTATTTAATATAAACCCACATGTTCATGCCACATTACATGTCATTCAGCAACCTCAAACTAAGCTAGATATGACTTCACACAGAATAAATAGTATGTGACTACAGTGAAAGTGCTCAGTTAAGAGTTTCAGAAATCGCTAACCGCTAATGATAACAGATGTCCATTTGTGTTGATTATGGACTTAAGCTGACTGAATTGGAAGTCTTAAAGTTGGCACAGAATGTCTCCATGGAGAAATGGTTTTAATGCTGGATACTCATGGGCAAGATACTCAAGGGGTAATGCTGGGCTTCCATGATAAAAAAGCTATGAAACATTTATCTTCTAAACAGGCTTCTGATTTCTTTCAGAGAGCTTTTATGAGACGTGTGTGTGTCAAACCAGTTGCACGGCAGGTCGTGACAATATCAAGAAATTATCCTTTAGTCTATTTATTCGTGTCAGGGACATGATTATCTCATTATTTTCGTGACTCCAGCACAAAAATTATTTTCGTGACTCCAGCAGGACTCCATGGATTCATCCATGTATTCAGTAAGAATCGTGTCCGTGCCACGGAAAAAAAACGTGCGACTGGGTGTGTGTGTGCACATGTGAGAGAGAGACGTCACAGTGGAGTGTGTGTATTTATCATTAGATAGATTGGGGAATTGGATGTATGAGCAGTCGTGCAATGAGCTAGTGAGCGATTGTATGTGTGTGTGTGTGTGTACTCCAAGATGTTAAAGTGAAATCATGTGGAAATACATGAAGATTGATTGTGGTTAGTTTATCTATACAATGTATGCAGTGTTGTAGGTGGGTGTCCACTATCCTCAATCTTCTGAAGCTTAATATCACACCCGATGCTTATCTACTGAGGTTTGTGATGATCTCTTTAATGCAAATATCCTTAATTAATGGCTTCATGCAATAGTTTGATGGATTTCACAATTGTTTTCACAATTGTATATCCCTTTTTTAGAATTGTCAACAGGCTTTAGTCTATATACCATGTACCAAAACAACACGTACCAAAAGCAGGGGCTGGGAGATATTTTAGCTTAAAACAATTCCCTATAAAGAACCGGCCCCAAAGCAGCTGTAGCTAATTTACAGAATCAGACAAATTCAATTTCAGTTCTGTTCAAACATTAATCTCTCCTCATTTCTGAAAACACTTACAGTACACAAAAAAATAGGGGTGTAAAAAAAAATCAAACCAAGCCAAAAAAAACATGACACACCACCCACATACTGCAATACTCTTGTGATGTACAGAACTACCACCGAACAAAGACTGAATCAAATAATAAGCCCTAGTAGATGGATAATCTATGATTTTCTGTGCTAATCATATTAATAACAAGATGATACATTACACAACAATGGTTTATTAGACTTAACAGTTGTATTATATTGATCTAGGAAACATGAGGTCCGTTAAGACTTAAAAAAGAAAGTACAAACAGTTAACATTAAGACCAGTACAAAGTCACACAGTTTCAGTTTTTATGTAGCTGAAAAAATCCAGAAAAGTACAGACTGTAACATGCATGTGATGCAAATAATGTAGAGTAGCTCATATGATTAATTGCAATATACTTTCATGGTACTGCTCCAAATTATGTGCAGTTAAAATGGTTTTAACTTAGTTCATTGATTTTGTGAATGCATTATACATATGCATGTTAAAATGATCAAATAACCAAGAGACAGATCACAAATCCTTAACCCCCCTAAGAATTAATATTGATTGAGTGCATTAAAGAGACATTGATAGAACATTGACAGAACATGGTGGATGCAGTAGATGTGTACATACAGTCAATGCATAGAGCTGTACAGTATTTTTCAAACATATTTTATATACACCAAGCGTTATCAATCACAATTTTTCCTGTGGAGTTTTTGGATTTCATCTTAAAAAAATATTTACTTTAATATGTACATTAATGCTCAAAAACGCCTAGTTCATAATCTGTACAGATGTGTGTGCAGGACCATCATCAGTGACATCTGATTGTGGAGATGATGAAGGTGGGGCTTTAAATGACGTTTTAGTCCTAACACTTTACATTAAGGTTACATTAGTTAATGCATTAACTAACGTGAACCAATTCAAGTATTTATACATTTTGGTTAATGTTAGTTAATGCAAATGCAGTTGTTTATTGTTAGTTCATGTTAATTCACAGTGCATTTACTAATGTTAACAGACTTTTGGCTTTAATAATGCATTAGTAAATGTTGAAATTAACATTGACTAAGATTAATAAATATTTAGAATACTTAGTTCATCTTAATTAAGTAGTCAACTAACCTTATTGTTAAGTGTTACCACTTTCATTTTTACCTGTGAGATGTAGCTGCCTATACACTGTGCCCAAAAGGTTTATACACAAATACTGCCAAATTCAGAAACAAAATAACACAGGTGACAGCATTTTCTAGAAATTATTAATATTAAATATAAAATGAACACTTAATGGATGAATCAGTAGGTCTTATTTTAACCCAAAATAAAGCATAAAACAACAACATCAACAACAACAATAATAATAATAATAATAATAATAACTCAGGTCATTAGGCATTTTGACACTATTTTAATAAAGTAGTGTGAGTCCTTAAAATCACATTCTTATTATCTTTTTTTTTTTTCTTGAGAAGCCAATAAAATGTGCTGAAATAATGAAAAGTTCATGTGAATCTTTGCAATTTTCCAATTTACTTGAAAATGTATTAACTAAATATTAACAGACTAAAATCACATAAACGGAACATAAAAATGCTGAAACATATGAGTCCTTAAAGGGATAGTTGACCCAAAAATTAACATTTTGTTATCAGTTACTAAACCTGTGGAAACATATTTCAGCACAAAATAAAACATTTTGAAGAATGTTGGTAACCAAACAGTTGCTGGTGGCCATTGAATATAGTTCCATAGTATACAAATTACTTGCAAAACATACTTTATAGTTAATTTATAGTTTATAAGTAGTTAATGCACAACTTGTGAGTTCTTTATTCATTGTCACTGTTATAAAAAAAAATATATATATATTTAATTAGATATGCAAAGAGTCAGATTTTTTATTTTTTTGTAAAAACAAATTAATCACAGATAGTTTACAATTTTCCAGCCTTTGCATTAATTACATTAGTGTTTTCAAACTAAGCTCATGCTTCACTCGTCACCATCAGGGAAACACTTCTAAAGTAGCATAGCAACATTAAATCTCATTAACGCTTCCACTTAGCATTATGTATAAGTATATATATATATATATATATACCTAATTGTAACCTTTACTCTTCTTTTCAAGTGCCATTGCAAAGCATGAAAATAAAACTGGTATATATTAGTTAATTGAATTGTTTCTGTGTTTAACAGAGGAAAAACACTAAATGTTTGGACTGTAGTGAGTAAATAATGACAGCATTTTCATTTTAGGGCAACTATCCCTTTAAAACAGGTCGAGTACATACAGCAGCCTTACTGAAAGAGATCAAGCTTGTTCTGAGAAATAGCAGCAAGTAATACAGTTGGCGTACATGTACAATCCACTGCCCAATGCACAATCCCTTCAGGTGCTGTATGGAAAGTGGATAGAGTTAAACTTCAGCTCAGAGGGAAATGCACTTCAGCACAGTGGAAGCCGACACAATCTGTCCATCTCCAAAGAAACATAAGGGCTACTGTCAAAGATATGATGTGAAGGATATTAAGAGGCAGCAGAACTCCCACACAGGATGAGCAGCATAGATAGCCAGTGACACATGCTCAGATCAGAGACAGCAAGCGCTTAATCCTCGCCAAGAGCTGGTCATGGGCTGAGATCTGACCCCAGACCAGAAAATCTGAGAGCTAAAGGAAGCAGTCCAGACACAAGCCAGGCCACAAATGGGTCAGCAAATGGGCTGTGTGTGGTTCTTCTGATCAAAGCCTGGCTGAACTTGATCATGAACCAGAAAATGACAGTTCACAGGCCGTAAACATGACTCTGGGTCTTATGGTGTATGGTATGTGATGAGATTCAGGTCTGAACTGGTTGTCGTGGGCTCTGTCAGACACTTAGCGTCATGTTCCTCAAGATCCACTGCTGTGATCGCCTGCCGCTGCAGTCTCTGAGAGTGGGAACCATCTTATCTTCTTCAGAAGGCATGTCCAGACACTGGTTACTGTTCACATGGAGTAGTGTCAGCCGCTGTGAGGAAACACAGATTTTTAGAGGAATGAAAGACAAACATAATGTTGTGGAAAAATCTTTAATTTAGCACTTTCAAGGTTTCATTATTTAAGCATAAACTAACACTTTCTTCATCATAGTTAATATTAATTTCAGTGTTTGCTATATATATATATATATATATATATATATATATATATACAGGTATATAATAATTTGACAGTACTTATTTTCATGATCACTTAAAGCAGAAAATATAGATGAACGAACACCAGAAGGTATTTTATTTCAACCACCAGTGCTTGAAATGGGCTTCTATGGCAGAAATTGTACAAACAAACCGCAGCTTTATGATTGATCAGATCAACTTCCAATCATGCTCCCTGTGAAGTAACAACTGATATCCACCTTTTTCTTGACGTAAAAATTAGCCTGGCCATTTGTAAATTTCACTGGGCTACTGTAGTTTATTTCTTAATTATGCTTAATACTGAATTTGTTTGTGTTTTATTATGTTATTTTAAAGCATTATCTTAATTATGAACAAATTGGTTTGTAATGCAAACAGTTTTACCGTTTTGCTAATTAAGCACATATTAATGCCTTATTCTGCATGACCTTATTTTAGCTCCCTGGCAGAACCTGATTTTGCTGAGTTCAACGTGTTCCTTTACGTGTAACCATATCTCTACACCTAAACCTAAACCTAACCATGAGTAAATCCTAAAATCAGGATAAAATCAGAGGAAATGATAGATGACTGACATTGATGTACAAGCACCAAACACTGATTTTAAGCCTAAGCGTCACAAAAACTATAAACTGGTTCTTCAAATCTGATTGGGTAACACCTCCATCAAAGATGTTGACCCAGGGACACATCGAACTCAGGTTCTGCCTACATCCCTAATCCTACACAATATCTAAACTTAACTACCTTACTAACTATTATTAAGTTAATATAATAATAAATGTAGAATTTATTGAGGATTTTTTTAAATAATGTATTTAAAGAATGAAAGAAGTTTTGTGGTAGGATATCTTTAATGATTAATGAAACATCATTTTGCATTGTGTTTTGTTTTCTATGTTAAAATTTAGCCCCATTTTAACCCTGTTTAGCTATCTGTGTCTTCGGAGTAGGTATTCAGCACAGCCTCTGAAAGCACTGTGCCATCCAGCAGAACTCCAGAGATGGATAATGAAAGCTGCTGCCCTACTGAGTACAGACACCCTACCAAAAAGCCTGGAGCCTGCGGGTGATTGCTCCTCAACAGCTCTGAATGAAGGTAATCAGTCACTGTCTCACACTGAGAGATAGGTGAGAATACGCACTGTTCTGCCTCTGCTCTGCTGTAGAATGCTCAGACTCTGACACTGTTTTACAGTTCATGCAGCAGACAGCATGACAAATGAGTTGACCGCATGCAGTCTCAGGTTTGGTATGAATCACTGAGTATTTTAACTTCATAATGAGCAGCAGCTAGTTAATTTCTGCACACAAGAAGCATGTGTTGTGTTTTAGAGCCCTCACAGAGTTCTCAGTTATTGCTGCCTCAATAGCCCTTTAGTGCAAAGATAAAATTAATTTGCACTTGTACATAGGCTTGCTGGAAATTGTATTTTCAGTGAACAAGAATCATTGATTTCTCAATAGATATTATATGACGCATAAGATTTAGAATACAGCACACAAGTCGAAAACATTTATGATACTTGTATGGTGCTTTTTGAAGATTGCTTGTTGTCTGTAGACTGTAGGAGGAGCATAAACATTGTACATAAATTATTTATTAAAAACTTTTACCTGTTTACCTGAAACCTACATGTGAGTGTGTGTGTGTGTGTTTACCCCACACTTTTTGGGCAATAATAAAAAAGAATTGTAGCCATTGTTGTAAAACAAAAGATTTAAGCTAAAATTCATGAGCCCACATACAGTAAGTCTGACAAATACTGATATAGAGACAAAATGCAATCTAGTGACATAATCCACCATTTGCAATCACACAGCTCATAATTCTCAAAACAATATTTGGTTTGGTTGACTGGTTTTATTTAAATAGTTACCCTTTCAGTCGAATCACTTCGACGTTACATTTACATTTACATTTATTCATTTAGCAGACGCTTTTTTTTTTTTTTTTTTTTTTTTTTTTTTATTTAAATTATTTTTTAAA
>JAUYWG010000042.1:736255-755344 GCA_034779775.1 Enteromius afrohamiltoni
CTGGCGAGTTCCCATATGTAACGTCTCCGTTCCCTCCTTCAGGGAACGTGGGTTACGTTCGTAACCTAGACGTTTCTTTAGGTGTTATGTTTTTAAATTAAATTCCATATCAATGTATCACACTAAATGCATTTAATTGTGCTGTGTTTTAAGACAATGTCTGATGAGAGTTAAAATCACTTTTTAAATCATTCTGATTATTTTATGTCCAGATGCGCATCATGGCTCTGTTGCATCCAACACCTACTGTATGTATACTTTTATCTCTCAGTTTATCTCTTCTCTATTACATACTTCTTAGGTTTACTCTTAACATGGGATATAAATGAACTGACAGTTGCTGCATGCAAAAAGCAATTTGTATTTATTAAAAAGAAACAACAACAAAACTCCATTACAAAAACTTAATTATATCATAATAGCTGGAATACAACTCAGATTCAATTTAGGGTCCCTTACCTAATATACCTGACCACTGAAATCAACAACAACAGACACTCAAATACAACATGCATGATAAATGAATCAAGTTGGTATTATGGTCAAAGAGATCTGAAATCATACATTTTAAATAGATCTGTTCAGCATATTAGAGTTTGTTTTTTTTTGTTTTTTTTTAACCACATATGTCAGATAAGCCAATTATTCATTATTGCTACACATGCTGTATTTTGCCATTTTTATATTTTCATGAAATGCTAGTATTTTGTAAAATGGACAATATTAATAAAAATACTAAAAAAAACATGAATAAAACTTCCACTTTTATTTATTTTAACTATACAAAAAACAGTCTAGTATGCTGTTTGATACTGCAAGCTGGTAGTTGTTAAATCATTTTATTATGGTAATCATAAATTCTTTGGTTACAGCAAAAAAATTATTTTCCCATTTACTAATCTGAGTAGCAAAGTTGGATATAGCGGCAATATAGCAAGCTGGACAAATGTTTAGAAATGTGTTAATGCTGAATGTTTGAGAGTAACACAATCACAAATGTCCTTGGTCACAGTAGGGTGGAGAAATGGATGAAGGTGAGGAAAATAATAAGCAGTAATATATGGAGCTATTAGAGTGTATATGTTTTTGCTTCAATGGCAGTCAAAGGCTGTGTTGTTCTCAATAATGGATGTAGTATCAGTGTGAGGAGGGTTACAGAGATCTCTGTGTGAGACGCTTTTATCTGTGTGCATCTGAGCAGGACACATACAGCATCGCCCGGATGACAGCATCAGCTGCGAGCTCTTCACTAAAGTCAATAAAGCTCCTTCAAACTCATGCCTCTTTTACCAAGATCATAAAACATAGGCCTATCATTCCATTAGAAAACAGGAGTTTTTGAAGAAGAGGTAGATTATACCCTTCAGATCAGGACAGCTAAGATGACACTATAAGATGATAACATACCACCATCAAAATCTAATTTATAATGCATCTGCCAAGGTATTTGAGAATATATATATATATATATATATATACATATATATATACATTGTGGTTTATGAGGACACAAATTTGTATAATGACATGGGTATGACATATGTGTTACAATGTGTTTTATGAGGACATTTTCAGAGTCCCCGTAATTCAAAAGGCTTAAAAAACATAGTAAATGGTGTTTTTTTGAAAATCTAACAATGCACACAGTTTCCTGTAAGGGGTAGGTTTAGGTGTAGGGCAATACCACATACTGTTTGTACAGTATAAAAACCATTATGGCTATGGAGAGTCCCCATAAATCACAAAAACCAACGTGTGTGTGTGTGTGTGCGCAAATGAGTCACATGTTTGGCACTAAATTGAACATGAAAACAAAAAATGTATCCTTGGAAAGATAGTGTGTATTTTCGTGTGAAATTATAGTACTGTACTGCCATCATTCATTTGCAAATGCTTGATGAAATTAAAATCTTCAGAGTGAAAGACACATAAAGACACAGGCATTAATGAAGCGTTGGAGGCTGAACATATGCCAGGAAAAAATGCAGATTAAAAACTCTGGAGTGGCCATTCAAATTCACGGTTTAGACAATAAAAATGCCTCATTCTGTCTGTGCTAAATGCAGCTGCCGTGAGAGCGTGTTAATGCAAAGAGTCTGTCTCCACAAGCCCAGGCCATGAAAGAAACCTTCACAATATGATCACTTCAAAAGAGCTTGTAAACAAAGACAGGCCCATTTCAATCCCCCACGAACAGATAATCAAGCTTAAATAAAACCGCCCTCTCTGATCTGATGCTAAATAATAGCTGAAAAAGGTGGCCATGCTGGCTGCCAGAAAATTTTCATTTTGAAAACCAATGAAATGTTTATGTAATAAAAACACATTTCAAATGAAATTTAATTTGAAACAAAGGTGCTCTGAAGGTCCTTGAAATAGCGGTATATATCTAGCAGCTCCTGTGATGTCTGTTATTGCATTTGTGTGTCTTTGAGTTGCTGTCCCCTCCCATTTCTCTCAAAAGGTCAGCAATAATTGCATCTAAATGCATGGAAACCTGCCTTGAATGTGGACTCGCAGCACAGCCTGAGCTCCTTAAACCAATTTCATATCAAAAGGCCTCACATTCAATAAATACTATAACCACAATACTATAAGCACATGTAACTCTGTCCAGTGTTAGTCGTCCATCATATTTATTATTTTTCTTTTAATTACATAGTTCTGGCATAAAACTCTAGATGGTGCTGCAGTCCGATCAGAAGTCTGATCGGACTGACTAATGACATTATATCACATGACACAGCTGATTTTGCACTGCTGTATTTCTTACATGCTCACAGCAGCATGTTGTAGATGTATTGGCAGTAGCAAGTCTCTGTACTTTCTCTGCCACAGTGGTGTAGCAGATCTATTCCACCAAAACCAAATACAGTACATTGACAATGTAATGTACATTACCATGCCAATCTCTCTGAGAGTTGCTAACATTCTTTAAAATGGTTGGGACACTTTCCCTTTTTGTGGTTGCCAAATGTCTGGTAGAAAAAGGTTCACCAGTAACTTTTTAAACCTTCAAGCATCCTTCATATAGCAGCCCCTATATGATTGTGACTTAGACAAATGTGGGTCTCATGTGCAATCCCAATTTATATTTTTAAATTAATGTCTTTAGTAAAACAAAAACTATAAATGTACAGGGTTTTTTTTTGTTTGTTTGTTGTTGTTTTTTTGCAATTTGGGGTGTTTGTTTTTGTATTTATCTGTAAAAGTACAATATTTTATGTAAAATATTCAATTTTTTATCTTATGTTATTTATTTGGATAACACGTCAGAATAGGGGGCCAGAATAATGCATTAGTTAAGCATTAATTAACGGTTAATTTGTCCACAATTAAGCATTAGTTGAGCAAAAACACAGTAGTATCTAATTATTAACTTAACATTTTAAGGGCCCGAATTATGCATTAGATTAGCTTAAGTAAACTAGTAATTTATGATATGAGTTCAAGCCGGATGCCGAGCCCTTACCCTCGCTTGGGTTCTAATCGCTATGTTTCAAGCCCGCCGTTTTCCCGGCCCGCTCCCTGTACAGCACGCCAAACCCGCTATAAACATTTATGAGGAAGCGAGAACACTTGAAATAAATAAATCCAGTAAGTTTAGGCAGCCAAACCCTGCAAATTTATACAAATATGAATATCAATTGCCACTATGGGTTTAGTACTCAATAGCTGCATATAGACTAAAATCAATAAAGTATTGATGTACCAAAATTAAGCTTTTATGTTTTCAATTTTATCACAAATTAAAACTGTAGAAATGTAAAAAATAAAAATTAATAAATAAATAAAATAAATGAATAAACATTTGTGTTGGGTCAGACTATGCAACGCAAGATGGAAGAGTAATAATTCATTTCAGAGAAAAAAACAAATAAACAAACAAACAAAAAAGATTTCAGTAAAATAAAATGGGTAAAATTAAACAATAAACCTAACAAGTATGTTTCAGTCATGTTTTGTTTGAATGCATCAACAATTCTTGCAGTAGGACTATTGTGGCTTTAAAGCATGTGTGTGTGTGTGCTCATGCACAGTCACTGACTGCCACAAAAAAAGCTTAGTCATTGGCTCATTCAGTTCTTGTCACTCACACTTACTTTTGTACTTACTTTTTTGGTGCTTTGTATATTATGTGCGTGTGTGTGTGTGTGTGTGTGTGAAATTTTTGCCACGTTGGGAATGTTGTAGGCTCACCCTATTTATTCCTGTTTATTGTTTAATCTTACCCATTTCATTTTTCTGAGTTAATGAAATCTTTTTTTTGTTTGTTTGTTTGTTTTTTTTCTCTGAAATAAATGATTACTTTTCCATCTTTCTTTGTCTGACCCAACACAAATGTTTATTCATTTATTTTATTTATTTTTTTTACATTTCTACAGTTTTAATTTGTGATCAAATTGAAAACATAAAAGCTTAATTTCGGTACATCAATAGTTTATTGATTTTAGCCTATATGCAGCTATTGAGTACTAAACCCATAGTGGCAATTGATATTTATATGTTTATAAATTTGCAGAGTTTGGCTGCCGGAACTTACTGGATTTATTTATTCATTTATGAAGTACAAATAAAGGTAACACAGAATCCAGAATAATGCATTAGTTAAGCATTAATTAATGGTTAATTTGTTCACAATTAATAATTAGTTGAGCAAAAACACACTAGTAAGTAATGATTAACCTAACATTTTAAGAGCCCGAATTCTGATTCAGACTGGTCTTCAACGAGCCCAAAAGGGCCCATGTCACACCTCTCTTCAACTCCCTACACTGGTTCCCAATTGCAGCTTGCATCAAATTCAAAACACTGATGCTAGCATATGGAATAATCTCCGGCTCGGCTCCCGCTTACCTCCACTCACTGCTTCCACTCTTCACTCCCTCCAGAACTCTGAGATCCGCCAGTGAGCGACGCCTCATTGTACCATCACAAAGAGGCACAAAATCTCTTTCCAGAACATTCTCTTACACCGTTCCTGGCTGCTGGAATGATCTTCCCATCACTATCCGAAATGCCAACTCCCTTAAAACTTTCAAACAACTGCTGAAAACCCATCTCTTTCAACACTACTTGACATCATAAAAAAAAAAAAAAAAAAATCTCTTAACCCTATCCTTTCTTTCCCTTTCTAGCCTGCACTTACATTGCTTACACTTACACTTACACTGAACATTGCCTGTTATACGGTATAATGAGCACTTCCTAAGTTCTTTGTTCTTCCTAAGTTCTGCCTCTTTAGGACTAATTGCTTGCTGTTTTCCTTGCTTTGGATAAAAGAGTCTGCTAAATCAATAAATGTAAATGTAAATGTATTCATTTTTATTGGAAAAAGTATATTTCCCATTCATGTCCTATGGGTGTCACTTTTGTCCACTAAGGGCAAATTAAAGAGATTTGTTTGTGATTTGTGATTTTGTCCAAACTTGTCATAGAAGATGCTTGAGGGCTAAACAATACAACATTTCCTAAGAATGTCCATACATGGCATTTTAAGATATTCACAGATCCAAAGATCAAAAACTCTTGAGAGACAAACTAAAGCAAATTTAAACCCAGAATCATGTGCAAGATACTGAGGCTTTCAGTTTCCTCAACAACTATATGAATAGGAAGAGCACACTATAACAGCTGTAAAACCTACCTACACACTCATCACTGCACTTTCAAAACTGACCTGCCATCAACAGGAAGTTGTGGTAGTTACAAAAAGTAATCAGTTGGGCTGTAGTAGAGCTTCTTAAAAACCTCCTGCCGGGTGAAGTTTCGGAGAATCCAGGCCTGAAGGGGGCTATCATCACAGTACTCCACCGTTGGGCCATATGTCCCGTCCTCCAGCCGACTGATGGTCAAACATGACTGAGTGATGATGTGCAGGAAGGTATGTTTCTGATGGTGTCCATGAAATAAACCAGGTATGGGTATTGATGACAAGGAGGTCAAAATTTGTTCCAGTGTTTTACATTATAAATCTCTGTTTAAAAGAAGTACTTTCTTTAAAGTCTGACTAAAACATTTAAGTATGTGTAAAACACTTATAATTTTAACATTATTGTTTAATATAACATTTAAAGACATCCCCTTGGTTTCACAGACAAAGCTTAAGCGTAGTCCTAGACTAAAATAAAAGTCTGAGCTATTTCAACTGAAAGAAACATGCTCTAACAAATCTTAAAATATACCAGTGCCTTTGTTTTGCTTCAAATTAGAAATGTTTTTTTGTATGTTTGTTTTAATAGAAATGACATAGATGTCCTAATTAAACTAAGGTTTAATCTTGGCTTTGGCTAAGCCCTGTCTGTGAAACCAGGCCAATATATTTTAACACTAAATTCATCATTACTAACTTGAATTACAAATACATGATATGCATAGTTCAATAGAAATGACAATAAAGTATATTTTAGTTTACTATAAAGACATTTAAACCATGTTTCTGTCATGAGCTTCACTGGATTTCCCTTCTGAGGCCTCCAGAGGGCACTCCAGCCCGGATTATGTTCATTGTTGGTTTGTCTTTCCATACTCTGTTAAAGAATCTTATTATGAATTTTAGTATTTTAATATTGATAGTGAACTTAACAGTAATATAATGAATATCTCCATTCCTGTGATAGTATTGGGTCTTTTAAGACGGTCTAAAAGCTTAGTTCATCAAGCACTTCTAATGCGTTATGGTTTATATAGTTTTATTCTATTTTCATTTGGCTGTTTATTAACTTGACATTGTTGTTCATTATTGATATTCTCCTTAATGTAGTCTTTCCATGCTGTTATTATATTTTGCTTGAATTGACATTGTTTATTATTGCTGTTTTCCCTCATTTTCATTGTTTATTTCATTATGCTATTGACTGAATTGACATTGTTCATTTTTTTTCTATTCTCCTTTTTACATTTATTTTTTTTTTTACATTTATTCATTTAGCAGACGCTTTTATCCAAAGCGACTTACATGTGGGGCTTTTTAGCTACCATCTGACCAACATCTCAAACTGTTCCCCTTAAAATGTAAGTTTTATATTTATGTCACCATAGGCGGATGGGGGAACCAACTCCAGGGTAAGGCTAAAGACAGCCAAATGTATTAAACATTGTAAAACTGTCTTTTTAGGCAAGAACCAAACATAGGTGTCATATAGGCTAATAAAACACGTGTAATAGGACAGAATTTGTATTGAACGTGTTTACAATTTAATTAGGAAAATAATAAAAATAATAATTATAACGTTTCCTTTCCATGGTTATTCAAACAAATTAATTATATATAGAATGTGATATTATCACTAACTATCGCGAACACTCTCAAAATAAATAAATAAATACAAATGAATAATAGAGCTAATGATAACAAATTTTTTAAAAATAAATTTTTGCACAATACGGGTATAACCAAAAATTGACGCTCCACCGATTAACCCTTAACCAAGAATATTTTAAATTAAAAAGGATAAGCTAAAATTTCTAATATGTTTTTCATGGACTCATTTTACAAAAAACTAGCAAACAGCAGGATTCACATGATCTTATATCACATCACCTGCAGCACTTCTGCGAGTGGAGAGAAAAAAACATAATAATGGATAAATATAGGCCTAAACGAGAATTATAATTTTACTTAATAAAGCAATAACCAAAACTGAAAGAAAAAAAACAGCAATAATAAAAAATGTCAATTCAAGCAAAATATGATAACAGCATGGTAAGACTACATTAAGGAGAATATCAATAATGAAACCAATGTCAAATTAATAAACAGGCAAATGAAAATAGAATAAAACTATACAAACCATAACCATGAGGCCTTTATTAACTTTAAAAAGCTGGGAGGAGACAAATGTTCATAACAAGAGTCCTTAACAGACAATGGAAAGACAAACCAACAATGAACATAATCCGGGCTGGAGTGCCTTCTGGAGGCCTCCAATGAAGCTCAAAGGCAACAAAATATAGAACATATGAAAATGTACTTAAAAAAAGCATTCTAAAGGTCAAATTAATATAAATTTAAACTATGATTAATTTTAATTTAATTACAATCAATACGCAGTTATGTGTCTGAAAGATAAAAAAGGGACTGAGACCACAAATACTTTTTTTCTGTTTTTTCAATTATTTAATTTAATTTAAAAACACATTATTTTTAATTAATGACAGCAGTACTTGAGCTAACATGGACAAGCCTGATGATCCAATTTTACTAATGATCCAGTTTATTATTGTTTATTTAGGTTTGAGTTTGTCTTTTTAATCTCATATTACTCTTACCCATATTACTATTATTCAATGTGGTCTCAGGCTCCACTGTACTATATATATATATATATATATACACACATACACAGAGGCTTTAAACAAGGACACAAACTAATGGGGGTCACGAGAAAAGGTCAGATGTGGAAATGTAAACGTAGGGCTGGAATAAGCGTGGGTGGGTAGTTTGTGTTCAATGGTGTCTGGAAATGACAGATACAAACAGTAATGGGACTGACATAGGTGGAGCAATGCTGCATTAATGTCTCTTTACCTTCTAAAATAGCTATTTAATTGAAACAATGCCAGAAGCCAAATGGCTCAATCTTGGTCAACCAAAATCATCCATTTTCACATGCAGTGTGAAAAACCTGAGAGCTGTTTTTAAAACAAATACCTCTCTATCTGGTTGCCAGTAGCTTATGGATTAATGGGAAAATGAATCACAGTTTAATGATGGAAGATTCTAGGATGTGAAATGTTGTCAGTATCATCTTTCTTTATATTTTGCTCATTAAGTCCTGCAGCACAAGCCTCCAAGCGATAGAATAAATACAATGCCCTGCATTACAGACAGCTGAGAGGTGAAAACCAAACACTGGATACTGATGTCTGTGTCCAACATCAAAATCAAAGCCACAGAGGGCACAGAGATCTATTTTTAGACGGCTTCTGATTTCTTGAGCCCCTTTGTGGTTCAACACTAAGGTCCCTTATGGCTCAAGTGTGATGTACTCTTTTAAATCAAATTACATATTTATTTGGAAATATAAGCACCATAATCTACCAAAGCTGACAAAAAAGTATAATCTATTATATTAACAGAAATATCGATAACACCAAGGATGTCGAAAGCTTCTTTATTCAGCTGTGATGTATGTTCTTGATATCTTAAGAATGCTGTAATGAATCTCAGATATTGATTATGTTATAGTCACTGAAAATCAATGTCTGGAGAGGCTTGTGGAAATGTTATAGGGCTGTATAGTGAACTAATATATTCCTCCTTGCCATAAATCTACAAGTGTAGGCCTACAAACATGTCTGTTTTAAAAAACTGTGTTTCTAAAGCCTTCACAGTGTTACTCAATTAAAGTGGGAGTCTACTTCACTAACACCTCTACCAGAATATTCAAACAACACACAGGGAAACACAATTCAGATGATCTTACCTTAAAGTCATACTCCCATTTCCCAACATACTAAGATATGTACAGAAATAATAGTTTATCAGTTTCCAAGGCCAGTAAATGCACAGTATCTCAGATACACAGTACTGCACCAGGACGATCAATATCCAGAGAAGGAAGAAATATAAGATATTCTAAAAATACAGAAGCACACAAAGTTGATAATAATGTGACATACAGCACCATCTGGTGGTTAAGGGCAGAGTATTTAAGAGTAACTAGCTGCAGGTCTAATGTGAAACAGGAAACACTTCCTCATCAAGTTCGGTCCTAGAAGGTCAGTGTCCTGCAGAGTTAAGCTTTAACCCTAATTAAACACACCTGAAGCAGCCAATCAAGGTCTTTCTAGGTATATATGAGACCAAGATTTAGAACTTTATAAATGACAAAATTTGAATTTCTTGGATGAACTATGGCCACATCATTTCAATAACCCATGTTTTGGATGTCAAATGTATTTTTTGCAAAACAAATATAGGTTCAGTTCCCCCAGAACATTCTGAGGTTAGATGTCTCCTGAGCCTATGCGATCTTTGTAGGGTTCAGTCTATTTTCCTATTTGTTTGGGGCCACCTCATACAGTACACAAATAAATAAATAATCAACATTGTATTTTGCCTGGACCAAAGTAAGTGAACTAGCACATTTCCTGCTGTGTATACACTCTTAAGAGTAACAGAAGTGAAAATTGGATATATAACTATTTTGCATGCTACACATCTCACATCTTAAATGAGTTTTATTACACTGATTTGGCGCTGTGCATAAGTAATGGTAGTATGTGTGAATTTTTTTCTGTGTGATATGTACCTCTGCATCGTACTCAAACATTTGGTTTCCTTTCATGTGGTGGCACTTCAGCATAACAACAGGTCCATTAAGCCGCGATGCATCCAGACACAGGTCATCGGTTCGAATCTCTTTGTCAGCCGTATAGGAGAATACCTGCAAACCAATTAATCAGAGGTGAATTCTATATTCTATGTTAACTAATAAGAAATTAATTAATTTTTTATTAATTTTGAATTACTTACATATATAATTAACATTTCAGCAGTTGTGTTAGCAAATCTTTCAGTCTAATCTTTACAATTCCCTATTCCTTACAATTTTCATGATTCACAATTAATCTTTTTTTTTTTCATTTCTTTTCACAAATCAATTAATTCACAATTTGTATTATTTTAAAATCTCAGTCCCAAAGCATTCTTCATATGGTTGTGCAACGTATCTGAAGAGTTCATATGCAAAAACAGATAAGCCTGTTACTTAAAAATGTCAAAAATCATGTTTTTTTTAATTGATACATTATTTTGTTATTTATTTTTTATTGTATATTTTGTGAATTGTTTAGTTATTGTTCAATTAAATTTAAGCAACCCAACTGCAGTTTGATTGAGATCAATTGGAATGCACAATGTAATGAACTCTTTGTGTGTGTATGTGTGTGTGTGTGTGTGTATTAGTAGATTTTTAATTAATTTTAGATTAAATTTTCAAATATCTAAATCCTTTAATTTTACAACTTTCTTACCTGGTTGCCTCCCATTCCATGACAGTTGAAGAAGCCAACCTTTTCATTCTCTTTACGGCCCATGTTATCAACACACTGATTTGTCTCAACATTTCTGATCTAATAAAATAAAAGGACAAAGTCTGAGGATTTAATACAATGCAGTGTCTTTTAATCAAGTCATTTTTTTTTTTTTTTGCAGTTGAACACTGTCCTTGGATTTTATGGAAAAATATAACTGGTGAAAAGCTTTAAATTAGGGATGTCCTGATCAGGTTTTTTTGCCCTCAAGTCCGAGTCATTTGATTTTGAGTATCTGCCAATACCAAGTCCCGATCCGATACTTCTATAATACATAAAGAAAGCATAAAGAAGAGCAAAGAAACAGATACAGGATGTTCATTTTTTTATTTTTATTTAATTCAACTTATTTTAACATACAACTGTTAACAAACAGAGCACTTCTATGAGGTAGCTTGAACTATCAAGTATAAATAACATAATTTTTCTTTGCTTTTGGACTTTAGTGTAACAGTAAATATAAAAAAAAAAGTTTAATATGTGCTATTTTGGCTGTAATGTCCTGCGCCATTGCACTGTCACTCTCCTCTTCAAACTCTCATGTTTGTTTTCCACCTCTTGCAATCGCAAGTTTACATATCTCACAGTTTGCTATGGCAATGTTGTTAGGGCTGCAAGATCATCGTGCGATATGATTTGCGCATCTTGTCAGTAAATCCGGTTCTGTAATCAGCGGTAAATTCCATCAGGTTCGTGGTCTTACAATGAGCCGCATTTACTACGCAGAGCCATTGTTCACTGACGAGCTGCGCAAAATCAAGCTGATAATGAACCCGAATGTGGTTCATTATCAGCTGTGCACAACGACTCTGCTTAGTAACTGCGGCTCAATGTAAGATCAGGCAGCCCTAAATGTTGTTTATAATACATCCAGACAGCAGACATATGCTTCAAGCTGCTTCCGTATTCTACTTTAAACCAATAGTGTCTCTGCAACAAAGTGATGTCATGCCGCACGCTTTGCTGTTCCTGTGTGGAGTCAAGAGGTCTAATTCTGTGCCACCGCATAACTATAGATGTGTTAAAAAAAATTATGAGAATATATATATAGTCCTGATCGGGAGGTAATGTCCCATTCCGATAGAGTCTGAAATCACGTGATCGGGCCCGATTTCCGATCCTGTGATTGGATCGGGACATCCCTACTTTAAGTACAATTATTGCAGACGACATTGAGCGACATAGAACTGCTCAACACAACAAGAATAACAACATTGGCTGGGCGGGAATATTGTCTGTTTTGTATTGCAAAGGTCTTGGCATAACCACACACATAAAGCTGCACATTTAGTGTGACAAATGACAAACTGAATTAACAACTCTGATTCTTTTAATGGCCATGTCAAACAAGAAAACAGTGAAACTCTCTTACTTCCCCAAGTGAGTAGTATCGACGTGGGATCTGAGAGTCGGGGTAGATGTTCTCCAGGTACCATGAGAAGGGTTTACACTTCAGTGATTCTCTCAAAGCCTTTCTTGAAGAAACATCACCATAATCCACCCGAACCACACCTGCAGAAACACATAATCAACATCCATGGCATTCATCATATACTGGCCTTTTTAAATCAGTCAAATGTGAATGCATGACCCTCTTTTGCAAGTCACTTGGGATAAAAGTGTATGCTAAATGGAAAGATGTAAATAATCCACCTACAAATATGACTCAAGGAATAAATAACCCGCCTACAAACATGACTCAAGGAATAAAAAAATGAAGAGATAGAAGAGGACATACTGTATATAGAGGTAAGCAATTCAAAGAAGCATCTGGAAGATCCTGATCCATGTTCAATCCGAACGAAACATGTTTAAATCATATTAAATCAATCTAGAGCTATAAAAATTAAGTTAAGACGTTACCCTTTCAGTCGAATCACTTTGACGTTACATATGGGAACACCCATGGAACGGGCCACGACTCTGAGGCCGCGTTACGCGGAGACCCCCCGCCGACTGGCGAGATACTCTTCAAGTTTGTCAGCAGAGGGGTCAGCACGTAACCCTCTCAACATCTCCACGGCCCATATGAGGGGCGACAGAGTTGATTTCAGTGGTGCTGAAACAAGCGGTTGAGGGCGGAGCGCATGAAGTTTGAACTAATGCATGCGGGACAAGAAAATTCAATATATCTTTATGAATATGGATATAATTGAATGGAAACATAGCCTTGTGTAGACCGTGGAGATGTTTTTGCCACACCTCCGGTGAAGGAGACCAGGGGAAGCACAGCCGGAGCTACTCCGCTCTAGACTGACTGTGGGGCAGGGAGGACTCAGGTTCCGCACAGTTAAGGGAACACTGAGAGAAAATAGAGCACGGATCCCGTAGGAGTGACGCAGCAAGACGGCACTAGCCGGTCCTCTCGCTCACCTGCTGTCCTCCTGGGGACATGAGAAAACACAGCCTCTATGCAGAGGCCTTTTTTCTGTAAACCTAGCAAGGTGACGGTGTCACCCAGCCTGCAGCTCTAACTATGCAAAGAGGCGCCATGAGCCTGTCATATAGGATGAAGCAGCACTCTCTCAATGAGCTCCCAGACGTACGGTAAGGCTTCCCTGGAATAAAGGGAAAGGCTTTAACCACCCAGTGAACCAACCTCTGTTTGGAGACAGCATTCCCTTTCTGCTGTCTGCAGTAGCACAATCCGAGCTGCTGGAGCGTTCTGACACTCCGAATGTGGTGCTTGAATGTGTGTGCTTCCTGAAGGGGTTTGAAGGGAGCATGCTGCAGGCCATGTAGGGCGACAGCAAGATCCCAAGAGGGTGAGAGATGTGGTCTCTGGGATTTTTCTTTTTTTTTTTTTTCATCAACCCGACGCTCATCTCTAGGAGACCGAACAATGAGTAGGTGCCTACCGAGGGGCGTGGCCTCCACTGCATTGTGAAATGCGGCTGACAGCGACATACACTTTGAGAGAAGGAGGGACAGCCTGCACTTCAACTTCTCTTGCAGGAAAGAAAGCACAACTGCAATCGTTGCGTCTCTGAGGGTCCTCTCTTTCGCGAGAGGAGCATTAGTCTACAACAGACTCCCCTCGGAGCGTAAGCCAGCCTCATAGAGTCCATATCAACTGCACGAGGGGCTGAGAAGCGCTATGCGGGCTTCCCGCCGAGTCGCAGGGGGAATGAAGGGACGTTGACCGCCATGCCAGGAGTGGGGCAGCCTGTAGGGGGACAGGGGCAGGGACTGTGAGTCTGGCCGCATTGAGCAGCATTTACCTGCCTCCCTTGCTCCCGCTCTGGAGACACAGCATCCTGGGTCAGCATCTGGGAAGACAAATAGATTTGTGTTAAATGGGGACCTTCGGACACTGGGCCCGGAGATTATGAAATTTGTGTTAAGACTTGCTCTCTCTGTTTATTCAGAAACTCCTGGCTCTCCTTCAGGAGTGGGGATGTCACCCGAAGAGCAGTCCTCATCACCTCCGGGCTGCCTGTGTCAGGAACGCTTCCCGCCCCTCCGGGTGTTAAAGGCTGGTCCCTGATCAGCAGGCGGTGCCCCTTGCCCGCAGCCAGGGTCGGAGCAGAATTCCTGGATGCCGCAGGAGAACGCCATCGACGCCGAGCAGACGAAGGAGCATTTGGGAATGGACTGACCAGCCAAGGCAGGATTTGAGACACATTGCTTCGGTCTGCTGCTGAACTGTGGAGAACTCCTGGGCTAACTCCTCTGCATCGCCTCAGACGGGCAATGCAGCTGATCACAACAGGCGGCAGCACCGCGTGGGCATAGGTTCACCGCCACAGCGGGCTCGACCTGAGGGATTGCTGCATACCCCCTGGCTGCACCGCCATTGAGAGTGGCGAGGGCTGAAGAGCCTGGGCGCAGGTGCGATGAGTAAGGGGCTCGCCACAACCTGGAAAGCTCTTTGTGCACCTCTGGGAAGAATGGCACTGGGAGAGAGTGTGGTGGAGCCGCATCTCTAACCCCCAGAAACCAATCATCCAGCCACGAAGGGTCTGCTGAAGGTGCACGTGGCACCTCCAAACCGATTCCTACCGCGGCGCGGAGAAGCAGAGCAGAGAGTTCGGTATCCACCGCGGGCGGGGCAGACACCGCGGCTTCAGCCTTACCATCTGACTCACCCTCTGATGCTGCTGAAGACATCTCATCCTCTCTGGGCGCTCTGAAGGACACACTCAGCACTGTTATAGGGGAGCGGTCTCCTTCAGGAGGACCACGGGACTACATGGTGCAGCAGACGTCCACACGGCTCTTACCCCAGATGGAACATTCTGAACGCTCACCTGGAAATCCCCCAAGCACCTCACTGCAGTGTCGGAGGGATGCAAGGGGAGCCGTCTCGACTCGATTGTTGCCATGGTCATACGCTCGCAATGAACGCATTGACCATTCACAAAACTGTTTTAGCCTGTGCTCGACCCAGACATGCGAGACAATGATCATGCCCGTCCAAAGAGGTGAGGAAAGTCCCGCACCCAGAAGCACACGATCAGCTCGACATTCTGGAGAATGCGTCACCAACTGTGGAAAAAATATGCTCTTTCTCCCGGTTGCCCAGGGAAGACCTATCGCGGCAGCTCCGTGCACTCAAAAAGGTCTTTGCTCGCTGCATTTGCAAGATGACTGGCACATCCAGCCTTTAAAAAGGCTACCAGCCCGCAGGATCCACTGACAGCCGCCCAGATAAACCGCTGTCAGACGAGAGAGCAGGAAAGCAGGAACTCTTGAAAGCAAGACTCTTCCTCGTATCGGTCTCCAAACTCGCAGAGGGGGTCTCCTGAAGTAGCTCAGAACGGCTGCATGTCTGCATGTGCATTCCGCTCGTGCCCTCTTATACTCACACAGTGATGAGCACCTGAGCGCAATCAAGTGCACACCAATATTCATTGGCCTTTTGTATAAAGTTCAAAGGCATTTGGTCTCTCTGGCGAGTTCACATATGTAACGTCGAAGTGATTTGACTGAAAGGGTAACCAGGACCAATTGTGTAAACGCAATGACACAAAACAACAGAAAACAGATCAGAAGAGATTCCAAGACTAATTGATAGAAAACCATAGTATATACCTTTATTTTTCCAGAAGTTTGCTATGAAACACATATGAAATTATTAAAAAGTGATAGTTTTTTTTTTGTTTTCTTATTTATTGACTGACAACTTTCCTGCCCCCATGCTGAGAATTCAGAAGGTCAGAGACGTTGTGTGAATACAGTGTAGTTCAAGCCTAAATGTGAATGTGCATTAATTCATCTCACACACAAAAAACTTTTTCATTCATCAAAATGAATTAAACTCAGAATATGATGCAAACCTGAAATAATTAAAAGTTATAAAATTATACAAATATATCTAATCAATTTTATAAACTACTGTTTTGCTGCCGACGTTTGATAATCCAGCTCAATGACTTCATAAACTAAAAGTTGTGGTTAGAGTATTGAATATTGAACCTTCTTCTCCTGTATTCTACTTTTACTTTTCCTTCAGCCTGAGGTTTTTGGTGTGAGAGGGCTTTTACATTTGCAATAAATATAACTTCTTATATTAATAACAAACACTCAAGCTCTGCCCATAATTAAAAATTTATGTGAAAGTAAAGCAAAAAAAAAAGCAATGTAACATTACTTTCAATAAAAAGTAACGTAATTAGTTATTTTTTATGGAGCAATGCAATATTGTAATACTCTACTTTTAAAAGTAATTTTCCAGACACTGTAAAATGTTAAAACGTTAGAAATACTGAATTATATTTCTTTTTATTTCTCATGTAATTTCAAATGTTTATTTTCACAATGTCATAAATAATGTATTGTACTTTTTTATATTAACTTAATTTAATATAAAAGAGATATGATTTTTTTCATTTTTTTCATGATTTTAGTTATGTTACATGTATGGTTTTTTGTTGAATGTATGATTGGGATGGGGGGTGAATGGTTAATTCAAATATTTCAAAAGGTTTTCTTTTTACATGACATGCCTAAAATAAAATGCAATGGCATGTATCCACTGAAAAAAACTCAATTCTCAATTCAAAATCACTGCATCTTTTACTACAGACACTAGAGGGAGCTTCAGCATCCCTTTTTATCAGGAAATGTCTAATTTAAATAAACTGATGGAATAAAAATCCACCCATTCATTCTCCAAACCGCTTATCATCGTGAAGGTCACAGGGATAGCAGAGCCTATTCTATGTGTGTATGTGTGTATGAGGTGTACATATTTAATCAAATATTTATATCATATTTAGTCAAATTCATCAGCAACCAAATTTGAATTCTTTCAATTCATATTAAACAAGCACGCACATTTTGGGATGATGTAGATGGGTGGTCTCTTCTATGTTCATGACTCTGCGGAGAGGATATAATGCACAACACAAACACAGCAGCTGAAGTCCCAGAGGCCTCGGCGATCAAAGCATACACTGACAGCTGAAGCGTCAGGCGTTTGAGTCTTTCTGCTGAGTGTTGACTTTATTCCTCAGTCTAGAGTTCTCTCTTTCTGTCTGCCCTGATATTTGCTACTGTGTTTTGTGACCCCTTCTCTCTCTGTCTTTCTGTCCGTGGTGCAGATGATAAATGAACTTGTGTGTGTCAGTATATGCCTTGGGGCAGAGCTGCTCTCAGATGTGATCACTGTGTCTAAGATGTGCTATCTCTCCTCTCTGAGCTCAGTCCACATTTAAAAGAATAGCGTATGCAAAAAAAAATTCACAATGCTTGACTTATTCTTACTGTTTCTTTTTGCTGCTTGAAACCTCAAAGATGATTAAAAACAAAACATATGTATCATAAATTAACAAATGCATCATAAAAGTAAATATAAATGTATCATAAATGTTGTCCACATGAAGTCCATATTAAGTTAAAATGTAACAAATTGAAATGCTTGTTGTTATTTACAGAAATTATTTGTTGTAGCTCTCAGATTCAAATTTCTTGCACGTCACATTTGGATTGAAACACGCATGAACCAAACTTAAGCACCCTGAATTGTATTTTAATGAGACAACATTAATAGTTAAAACGAAAAATATTTTTCTGTGAATGATTACTTTAATATTTCAATCTGCTCTTAATGCAAAGCTGTTATACAGGTTCAGAAAATTTAAAGGTGCCATAGAATGCAAAATCGTATTTAACTTGGTATGGTTAAATAATAACAGTTCTGTACATGGAAATGACGTATCCTGAGTCTTAAATACCAATGTTTCCTTATTCTTGTGTAAATCTAGTAACTAAAAAAAACAGGCGAATCTGAACATAACACAGACTGTGACATCACAGTCAAGATCAAGACATACACCAACATAACGTAGACCTGCCCATGTTCTAGACCTGCCACCAGCCGAACCTTAACCTTTTCTAATAAAATAACGTGAAACTAAAGGGATATGGTTCGCTTGCTAGCAGTAGCCTGTTACACTAAAGTACATAAGATTTCACTTACCATATAAAGAGCAAGGAGAGGTGACTGAGGATAAAGGTGAAAGATTTACAGATCCTGAGCACCACTGACAAGCATTTGATCTTGTAAGATGTGTGGTAAGCACTGACGCTCATTAGTATAAACACATGTACATGTATCATTCCATTAAATGGCACCTGTAAAGGGTTAATTCACTAAAAAATGAAAATTATGTGATAATTATCTTCACATCGTTCCAAACCTGAAAGAACTTTGTTCATCTTTTTAGAATTTTGATCAAATCTGAGAGCTCTTTGCCCCTTCATTTTTGGATGAACTAACCCTTTAATAATACCAATATTGTCCATGAATCATATAGACCACTTAAATACTGGTTTAACAATGCTGCTTTGTGCTTTTTATAGCTAACGAGCATCCATTTTTTTTGTATGAATTAGCAGTCTTTATCAGTGGTGGCCAGTAAAGAAGTAGTTGTACTTCGTTACTGTACTCAAGAGAAAAGGAATACACAGTGTAGCAGAAATAGAAGAGGAACCTTCTACATAAGGTACATGTTTCAAGTATCTGTAATTTACTGGAGTAGTTTTATTTTTAGCAACTTTTACTTCACTACATTCCTAAGCAAAGGATCGTACTTCTTACTTCAC
>JAUYWG010000042.1:762758-780858 GCA_034779775.1 Enteromius afrohamiltoni
TGTCACCTCTAATAAATCCACCCTCCGGGGCCTTTTTCACCACTTCCCCGTGTTGTGTAATTCCTCATCTCGCCACACATGTTATAATTTTTTTAAATAAACACAAACAGTCAGATATATCAATTAAAACTTTAATTTTAACTTCTCAATGAAAACACCCTTCTTGAACAAATGTGTGTAAACATGAAATTATAACTTATAAACCAAAATAGCATTTAGAGGAGCAATAGGAGACACTGTCGGACAGCTCTCTTCTGACATCAGTTATCAGCTTCAGTTATCAGATTTGTGAGGCCAAGACTTTGCTGTTTGACTTTATGACAGTGGCTGTGGTGCTGTGATGGAGCCTGAGGAATGTTTATGTTCGGCAGATTTTGGCTAAAAGCCGAGAGAGTGCGACCACTTTAAGCATGTGCTGCAATGCATTTTACTTGAGGGAATGTTCTGAATTGAGCTGCAGCGATCATCTTCGACGCATTATCTGTCACAAGCACTACATCTTTTAGATCATCAGTTTAGGTCAAGAACAACGCACTGTCACTTGAATTCAGTGTATAAGCGGCTCAGAAAAAAATGCTACACGCTGCTGTGCCACGTCGGTGACTCATGTAGGTCCCTTTCATGCTGTGTGAAAGTTGTGATATGTTAACATGGGCGCCGAAAAAATATGCGCTGCTTATGCCCTGCACACCGTGCAGTGTGTATGTGGCGAATGACATCAGAAGCTTCATTACATTATAACCAGTTATGGTCTATTACTGAACTGATACCGAATCGTAGAAACAATTAATTTTGACACCCCTATAAATCACGGGACCTCGAAACCATCTGCCTAAGTGGTGAACTTTAACCACACACAACAGTGTAAATTCATGACAACTGACAATCAAACAAACACAGCCTCTGATTCATACGCTGGGGAAAACTCCCTAAAAACTCTCTTTATGTTACCTTTGTCACCCTCAGCTGCGGACACACATGCTGCGTACATTCCTGAGAAAGAGCGGGCACTCTTCTTCATCCTCACGAACAAAGGAACAGAGACAAAGTGTGCAGCATTAGGAAAAGGAATCCTAAGATTGTTTATGTCTATTAGAAGCAAATATGTATGTTACATATTTCATTTATGTATTATGTATGTTGGCGTTTATGATATTGAGTTTATAACATATCTTATCAATCACAAATTAACACATCAAAGGAAGGAATGAGTGAACGAATGTAATTAGCAGATAATATAGACATGTTTAATATGTAACGAGTGCGCAGAATATGGGTAATCTCTCTGGAGATATGGGTATTCAATATTTTTGATCAGACACAAGTTACAAGCTTTATGAAAGTTTATGTATCAACTCCTCTCATGAAGTTGGGTTAATGTATTCATAACAAGGAACCATTCAGAGAAACAGGGCCACCCCGTAACACTGAACTGATTGGTCACCCTCTCTTGTGGGCAGGAGCAAAAGTCACAGTAAAAACATGGAACCCAAGGAACATCTGTGCGCGTGTGTTCTAAAAAGATGTGAACATCTACATCTGTGTGCATCTCTCAAAACGTGCATCTTCTCCAAAGACTTACATGACCTATCATCTCAGAAGGAAAGTAGGTTTCAGAACAGATGAACTGAGTAAGGCAATTCAACTCTGAGTAGACTAACTCAGAGTCAAGCTTGTACACCTCAACTATGAAAAGGCATTATCTATGGAGTGCAGATATTACGAGTCACCATGGCAACATCTGAAAAGTATAGCTGGGGTCTGTTGCATGATCTTGGATAAAATTATATACTATAATTTTATTTATATTTTTATATATATAAAAAATATTAATAAAATTGTAATGAACGAGACGATCCATGTGCGGTAAGATTGATTTATTCATGGTTGGCAGGCAGGGTCAGATATCAGCTAACAGTACAGGAGAGGATAGGCAGTATCAAAAGTCGAGGTACACGGTCACAGTTTCAAAGGCAGGCGGTGAGACATCAATGACAATAATAATCCAGGTCAAACACAGAAAGGCAGAAATGATAAATAACACTTCGCAATGTACTGACAGGTGAACTCATATTTATAGTGACAACAATGAGTGCTAATGACCGGATTGACAACAGCTGTCAGTGAGAGGTGCATCATGGGAGATTGAGTCCAGTAAGTGTTATAGAGTCCAATGAGTAACAGAACAGCCGGAGTGCTCTCAAGCAGAAATGGATGACACAGCCGGCTGTGATCGAGACATAAATATATGTCAAAGAAAAAAAAAGTTGGTTACTGTTTGCCAGCCCTCTCTCCTGGCTTTTGCAGCATTTACTGTGTTTCCCGGAGTCTTTATTAAAGTTAGAAATTTACGACTGCGTTTTAGTGCCACCAAAAAGAAAAAAAAAAGAATCCAAAACTACGAGATTAAAGTCATAATATTTTAAAAATAACATCTTTAAAGAACAAAGAGCACCCGGAGATATCATCTGCTTTTAAAATCTGCCAGTTTTATAGCGAAATACAAACAATATTATGACATGACATATATATCATAGCCTGACATATAGCTGAAATCACATTAGTTTAAGCGGCAATGTAAATCAGTAATTCTCCTGATTACAGTGAGACTTCATAATATTTTTTTTATATCCTGCTATAAACTTCAAACTAAGAGTAAAAACACATTCATTTGAAAGCTGAGCTGTTTTATATCAAAAGCAACAAAGCATAACATTATTGTGATTGCTGGGTGTCCGACATGCTATAAATAATGAATATGTATATATAATGCAGCGATCTGATCATTAAAGAGCTTGAGCAGCACATTACTGTAAGACACAATAAAAAACTGAAATGTTAAAAGTTGTTCCTGTTCAGTCTTTTAATAAATATCATATTCTTGATATTAAGCGGTTTCCATGAGTTCTTAGATCTCATCCCAATAACAAAACAATATTCAAATATGCCTAAATTAATTTAATCTAAATTCAGTGTAGTTTTAGTGTTTTTTTTTTGGGTGGCACTAAACGCCGTCAGTAATTCTTCACAACCCTCTAATAAAAGCTCTTGCTCTGCTTGAGAAGCTTGCTCTTTTGCCATTTTGTCAACCAGTCGAAGGGGTTGTGACCAGTGTTTCTACTATCTATACATGCCGGCTTTTTAACCAATGCACAAACGCGCAATAATCCTAGACAACTCAATCCAGCTATACTAATCCTCAACAACAGGTGCGTTCGGAGAACCGAATTAGTGAGCTCATAGTTAGCGCGATGATCTCATCTTAGATGTCCCATTAATCTAGTTACAGTACATGTCCCTGTTGAAGGTCAGTGAGCTAATTATTTGAAGCTAATATTAATATTATTCATTAATATTATTATAAGCTAATATTATTTTTTGCAATAATACCAAAGGTAAAACTTAAAACTATGTTATTGAATCTAATTGTAATTGTCATTAAAAGAACATGGCAGCAGCTGGAAATGAAATATAAAAATATAATTTAATCAGGTAAGGTTTGAGCATTGGCGATGTTAGTGATGTAAGAATGATTAGATTATGGAAATACATAACTTAATTGATAGCAACGAAAAACTGTAACGCTCACACAAAAATGTAACGTTATGGGGTGTAACAGTACTGACATAAATTTAATTCTCTTCAAATTAATACAGCCTCTTCATCTATGTCATCCTCCAAAAAAGGACAAGCCATTCTCGTAACTTTCTTTGCATTGAATGACTAAGGCTATGGCGAGAAATACCGCTTCGTCTTTAAAAAAGGGGAGGAGACAGACAGAAACTCAGAGTTTAGAGAATAAAACCTTCTCCCGACTATTTTAAGATTTGTTCTTTCTGGTATTAAACTATCTCTCAAAGAGCAATAAATCTCAGGACGCAGTGTTTTCCCATTTTTCCATTTCCATTGTTTTTGCATTTTCCAGCTTCACAGTGTATGATCGGTTGTTGGTCATTTTTTCCACCTTTGCTGGTGTCCAGTGTGCTCTACGTTTCGTGTCCAACTGAATTCTTACTCATTCTCCTTCCTGCAGAGGTCTAAAATCTTTCGCTCCTCTGTTGTAGTAATAGGCTTGTTTGCGTTGGTTGACCTTTAAAGCCTGCTCTGTGTTGACAACACCTGGCTGCAAGAGGTGTTTTAGTTCTTCTGCTCATGAGTCTTTGGGGAGGACTGGCATTGAATCTCTGACATGGAGTGTTCCTGTGCTCTAATATAGCCAGGTATGGATCAGCTTTTGCTCTCATTGCTTTTCCCATGAGTTGTTTGGCGGTTTTAACTGCAGATTCAGCTTTGCTATTGCTTTGTGGATATGCTGGAGATGACGTCACATGCTTGAATTCCCAAGCTATGCTGAACTGTTTAAACTCCTGAGAGCTGTATTGTGGCCCGTTATCTAAGATTACTGTGTCTGGGACCCTGTGTCGTGCAAAATGGGCCTTTAGCTTGTGTATCATTGTGCTTGAGGTGGTATCAGAGAGATAATCAATTTCCCAGAAGTTGGAGAAATAGTCAACTGTGAGAGATATGCTCTGTTGCTGAATGAGAATAAATCTGTCCCGACTTTTGCCCAAGGCCTTATCGGAATTTCATGTGCACACATTGTCTCTTTCTGCTGTCGCACATCCACAGTTCTGCAAACAGCACACTTCCCTATGTATTCTCTAATAGCAGCACTCATCCCAGGCCAATATACAGTCTCTTGCTCTTTGTAAGCAGCTTTCCATGCCTAGATGTGACGCATGAATTCTCTCCATGATCTCAGTTCTCAGCTTTGCTGGTATTAGAGCTCTCTCTCTTCTAAAAATCACCCAATCTTGCTCACTGAGCTCTTCTTTCATAGAGAAAAACTGTCTTATCTCTTCTTTTAGCTGAGTTTTCTGCTCTGGCCATCCCTGAGCTATCACTTGCTGCAACATCTGAAATTTCTCATCATTAGCAGTTTCTCTCTGTATCTTTTGTAGAATCCCTTCTGATATAGGCAGGTACTGCAACATGTCTCACGTCTCAATTTCTGTCTCCACTGATCTTCTGCAGCAAACTCCGGTAGGTACGCTCTGCTTAGAGTATCTGCTAAGTGCATCAGTCAACATGGCACACAGACAACATTGATGTCATATCGTTGCAGTCTCAAAAGCATTCTCTGTAATCTTGGGTGCATTTAGTAATGGTTTTCTGATTATGGTCTCAAGAGGTTTGTGGTCTGAATGTACTTCAACTTTTTTGCCATAGGTGTACTGCTGAAATTTCTCCATTCTAAAAAGGTTCGCCAGACATTCTTTTTCTATTTGTGCATATCCTTTTTCTGTGGCTGTAAGAGCTCTGCTGCTATACGCGACTGGTTGTCCTGCCTGCAGAAGTGCTGCGCCCAGGCCTGTCTCCGAGGAGTCACATTGAAGAACCAGGTCATCTTCTGGATTGTAATACTTCAACACAGGTGCTGAGGCAATCATATGTTTCAATTTGTTAAATGCGTCTTCCTGTACATCAGTCCACTCCCAAGTCTTGTCTTTGTGTGTCAGTTGTCTCAATGTGTCACAGTTGTCTGATAAGTGTGCGCAAAATTTTGACAAATAGTTCACCATACCTAATAATCTCTGGAGTCCATTCACATCTGTTGACCCCGGCATCTCCAATATGGCTCTCACCTTCTCTGGATCCATCTTTAGTCCTTCAGATGTCAGTCTGTGTCCAATGTATGGCACCTCTTTCTGTCATAGCTTGAGTTTTTCGAGTTTTAGTTTGATGTTTCTGTCTCTACAACGGTCGAGTAGTTGTCTTCCCCATAGACAAGGATGTCATCTGCTATTATCTAAATTCCTGGAAGCCCCTCCGATGCCTGAGTCAACCTGTGCTGGAACACTTCTGGAGCCGGGCTGATTCCCATGGGCATTCTAATCCATCTATACCTGCCACAAGGCGTTGCGAAGGTACTGAGAGAACTTGATTCTTCTGAAAGCCTTATGTGCCAGAACCCGTCCTTCATGTCACACACTGTAAAGACTCTCGCTTTAGCCAGATCGGGGAGAACATCATCTATGGTGGGCAAGGGAAAATGTTGACGTCTTAGAGCCTTGTTTAGTGGTCTTGGGTCAATACAAATTTTGAGTTTACCAGATTTTTTTGTACACCACCACCATGCTGCTAATCCAATCTGTGCTTTTTTCAACCTGGGCTATAATGCCTCTCTCTACAAGGCTTCCCAGCTCATCTTTCAGATGTTTCATTAGTGCCACAGGAACTCTTCGCTTTGGAAGCCTCACTGATTTTACTGCAGGATCCATCTCTATGTTATATTCTCCTTTCAGGCATCCATCTCCTTTAAATACATCTGCATACTCCCCATTTATGTCACTCTTGTCCCATGTTTCCTTTTCTCTGCGTCCTTCTGTGGTAGCAATATCATCGATTGCCATTATGTTTTCATGCTGTATTCTTACCAGATCCATTGCTTGCACTGCCTTGTTTCCCAGCAGGGGCACTGACGAGGTTTCTTCCACTACAATAAACTCCAGGCGGTACAGTTTTCTGTTTCTCGGGTTTCTTCATTTTATTCTGCATTTTCCTACTGGTTTCAGAGTGCTCTTATTATACATGACCAGGATCACTGTGTCAGGGTTTAACTGATGAATGGGGATTATGTTACAACTGGCTCCACAGTCTAGTTGAAATGTAGCTTGTCTTTCTCCTATCAACATTGTTGCAAATAGTTGTTTTTCTTGTGTGTCCTTCCTCGTTTGCGAACTAAGGCTTAGGATTTCCTGAAACGGTTCCTTTTCTATTTCTGCTACACTGTGTAATCCTTTTCTCTTAACCCTCTGAGGTTGGCCATCACGTCCGCGTGATTTGGGTCTTTTTTTTTTAATCAATGTAAAAGACACTAATATAACTCTGTTGATTTTGGTTACACAAGTAAGTGTTATATACCATTTGAATCTGTTAAATGTCTACTTTATTTTTAATTCACTCTCATTAACAACAAAAGTGTGTGCTTTTACAAAATAAGGAAAATAAAAAGTGTGCATGATTTTCCTTTGTTCTCCCCGCAAACAGTATTTAAAAAACCATTACTAAAATGAACAATAACTCTGCGAAAACATGACACACAGACATGAGAAACATATCTATACATTGCAGTAAGTGCACGTTGAAAACAAATATTCTTTGTTAAAGTATTGAGTAAGTAACCAACACTATACTGAGTTTCTTAATCTGATCTCATTCATTTTAATGTGACCACGCCCACAAGCTACTTTCGCTTTGTCAATCAAACTCCACGTGAGATGCGCGCACAAGATTTTCACATCATTTTGAAGTAAATATTCTGACCTAAACGGCTGGTTACTCTAAATTCCTATTCAGGACCATTCACTATGGCTTGGATGGCCTTATTTTAGAAAGTTTTATTTTCCTAAAACTTACTAACCACGCATAATATTTTTTTTTCTAAAAAATGCAAACATGTACATCCAGTTTCTGCTGTATACAAAAACAATTATGTGTTGGTCAATAGTATGTTATAAGTAGTTGAAATTATCACAAATATCATCATCATCAACATTTAGATGTAGGAGTTTGTTTGGCAGCCTGACCTTGTTTAATTGTCTGTACTGCGTGTACTTCTTCAGCTTTCTGTCCCTCAATGGTCATCACATTTTTTTTGACAGTTCTGATGCTCTACAAATCCTTGCAAAATGCATTTCTCAAGCTTCAGGTCTGACTTTCTTAACAGACGTTCTCTTACATGTGAGTTCACTATGCCGCATACAATTCGATCTCTAATCAGAGAGTCTTTAGCCGATCCAAAATTGCACATGTCAGCCAGCACTTTCAAATCTGTAATATATTTGTCAATAATTTTGCCTGTGTTCTGATATCCGGAGATATCTACTGTTTAGTTCGGTGCTGGGTTACAGTGGTTTCTGAACACGGTTAACAGCCATTCCAACGTCGGTTCACCGTCAAAATTCGCTGGAGGCTTCAATCCTAAAGCACCCTCCATGACTGGCACTTATCTTTCGTAGTTGCCTTTTTATTCTGAAGCAATCTACCTCAGTCTTTCACTTCTCTTATTGGTAGTTTACCGCTGCCACCATGTTTTAAGATTTGTTCTTTCTAGTATTACACTATCTCTCAAAGAGCAATAAATCTCAGGACGCAGTGTTTTCAGTGTTTCTACTTTTTACTTCCATAGTTTGCACACCTCACTGATGTCACACACTCTAATTACACTTTTAACCATATATGGTCTGTCACATCCAAAATAAAATATTAATTAAAATTAACATTATTTTTCTAATATTATAGAAAAATAATATTAATTTTGAACAGTTGTACGATTAAAAAATTTTTTGAATCTTGAAATGACTAGTTCTGCATATCTCTGTGTTGTGTTTGCTTATTTCTTCTGATAGGAAGATAACTGAGCCTTTAAATCTCCTTTGTACATTTAGATATGCTTATTAACCAAGAACAAGGCATTTATAGCTGCATTTATAAACCGCTTACTAATGACTATTAATGTTGGAACAATGCTTTATAAAGGATGAACTGACTATTTACTAATGCTTAACTAATGATTCATAATGTGTTATTATAAAGTGTTACCTAATATGGAAAGAGCATGTAAACGGGAGTGAAAAGCTTGCTCTTGACATCTAAACATCATAATGTGATTACGTTTTTTTTGCTGTGTACTTTCAGGAAAGATGGAATCATTGAACTATTGTTAACAATGGTAATTGTGACCCGTGTACATGAAAATACATGTAAATATTTTCAAAAGATTAATCGTTTGACAGCACTAATATGATTGTTTTTTATTGTTATTTCTTAAACATAAAATATATCCAAATAATGCATGTATATATAAATATATCTGTATAAATGTATGCATTTTCTGTATACATTTTATTTATTTATTTTTAATTGAATAGTGGATACTACATTGTACACATCTTAGAAAGTATAGAAAAATGACAGACTTTCTTCACAACTGTCATAGCTTGTCCCATTAAAAAAGCCAATTATGAGCTGTCATCAGCCGACTGCTGATATCATGCATCACTAAAGGTTTTGTTCTTTTATTTTGGTTACATTTGTAATTGGCAATTAAAATGTAACTGTATAAAAACAACACACAGGTTGATTGCAGGTTGCTAAATAAATCAATAATAATGATAACCATCATATTAAAGTATGTTTAGACATCCAAATTACAAGCATTTGTAATATGCTGCAAACTGAAAATAAAATGCTTCACAGTGTATTACCTAACAGGAAGGGTTCTGTCCCCCTTGCGTCGGTCCATCTCTCTCTGAGGAACTGGATACCATCTGAAGTTGAGCTTCCAGTTGAATCCCCCATAGGTCATATCTGAGCCGGCCATGTACTCGAATGTCTCATCACTGATGACATCAATGATTGGACAGACCACAGCCCTCCTAGAATGACAAACACAAATAACCATTTCACCTTCAGCCCAGTGTTGCAGTGGAAAATAGAGTATTTTGACAAGAATTGCATCTATTTGTAAAAAATCAAATGACAAAAATAGCATAAGAAAGCTGGGGGAAAAAGAAAAGTTAAAAACTTCCCTTTCTGCCAAAACATAATAGCTGCTTTTTAATTAACTTTACTTTAAGATTAATAAGTTTTTAAACATGTCCATGTTCATATCTTTTTATCAACAAATATAGGGACCAATTCTCACAATTAACTAGTTGCTTATTAACATGCCTATTATTAATATGCTGTATGGCTACTTATTAGTACTTATAAAGCACACATTCTTTATAACAACATTTGACATCACATAAACTTAACACATACCATACTTACTATTAATAGTTAGTAGACAATTTATTGAAATAAAAGTTGTAGTTAATGGTTTGTTAATAGTGAGAATTTAACCTCAAAAATAAGGTGTCACTGAATGGCTCGAATGGTCCCACCACTGGTCCCAGAAGGTGGATTCAGATGAAATTCAGGTTTAAAATGGAAGGTTTAGCTATAGTTAAAACACTTGCATCAAGTCAGCTTGCATGGGTTTATTCTACAATAATGCCTAGCTGACTAGACATTATACTTAGCAGAAAAGACACAGACACATTTCCAAATAGAAACAGTCCACATTGTAGCTAATGCTTCCACAATGTTAATTGGATAAACACCTCCAGCTTCAGCACCACTAGACCAAATTTGATCAATGCAAACTCAATACACAGACCGCATAATGCTATACACATCCAAATGACCAACTAATGCCTCACTGCTTTGTGATTTGTCCAGATGTGGAACTAAAACTCTTTATTACATGCAGCACAAACCGCATACTCTCACAGATAGGCTTTCGGTATCAGAGCACCTGAGCATGAGCGAATGTGAGTGTGCTTGTAAGAGTAACAAGATATCCTAATGTAATTCTGAATCTGTCTTCTGTACCTGAATCTGTGTGAACGTAATAAAGATCATTTTACAAATGGAGGACACGTCACACTTACTGAAGGGTAACAGGATTATACTGTGAGAGACCATGAACTAAAGCAGCTAGAAAAGTAAGCACGCCAAGAAAGGTAAATAAGCAATTGAACAAGTTTGATCGCTTACTGGTTCAAAGTTAATTGTTTATGAACATATACTCAGTGTCACGAATCAGGCTGTAGCTGCTGTGGTGAAGCATGACGCAAGCTTCTTCAGTGGCAAGGAAGACTCGGAAGTCAGTAGTATCAAACAACAAACATTTATTAAACATAAAGAAAACAAACTGAACAAAAGCTGGACGAAACAAACCACACGAAGAACATCCACGATGTAACATTAACGACGGAAAACTTGTCATTGAACAAAACACTGTTTAAATACTAGACACAATCAAAGGATAATGGGGAACACCTGGACAAAGAGTGAACACTGAATACAAGGGTGGGGTTACACATGATGAGGTCAGCAAAAGGGAGACAGAAGGTAAACATAAACACAGAGCACATGTACAAGGTAAATAGACACACCAGAGCACATGGCATGAAATATAGACAAAATCACAGACACAAGACATAGGACAGGTGTTACATAGTCCCCCCTCTAAGGAGTGGCTTCCAGACGCTCCAGCTGTGGCAATGGAGACGAAGCCCACAAGGGCGGAGCGGATGGAGGAACAGCCCTCCTGGGCCTACCAGGCAGCGATGATGCTCTCCTGAGCTGACCAGACAGTTCATGTGCCTTCCAGGGAGGCGGGGACGCCCTCCAGGGCGGGGCAGACCAACTGGGTTGACCAGACGGCGGGAACACCCTCCAGGGTGGGGCCGACGGCGGAGAGACCCACCTAGGCCGACCAGACCATGCCCTCCAGGCACCAGACAGTTCGAGAGCCCTCCAGGGCAGAGCAGACAACTATAGTACCCTCCGAGGCAGAACCATTAGCAACGACCAAGCAACCATAATCCCTTTCTTGGCCAAACAATCCATAGTAATGCCCTCCTGGGCCGAAAAGTCCATAGTAATGCCTTCCTGGGCCGAACAGGCAACCATAATGCCTTCCTGGGCCGAACAGGCAGTCCAATGGCCTCCATGGCCAGTTCAGGGCGAGGTGACTGTTCTATGGGCTCTGTAGTAGGACAGAGTGAGGTCTCCTGAACCACCCCAACCAGCGGGATCCCTAGAGAATCTACGACCATGGTCGACTTCTCTAGGGTGGGTGCAGCCACTGGTGGATCCTCCAAGATGTTATAGTCCTCTTGAGGTTCAGGTGAAACATACGTGACAACCACCTCTGGCAGATCCGGCCACCATGGATCTGGATCACAGACCGTGTTCGGATCACAGACTGGATCTGGCGGGTCCTGCCACACAGGATCTGGATCACAGACTGGGTATGGCGGATCCAGCCACACAGGATCTGGATCACAGACTGGGTCTGGCGGATCCGGCCATGCTGGATCCAGATCACAGATGGGGTCTGGCGGATCTGGCCACAAGGAAACTGGATCACAGACGGGGTCTGGTGGATCTGGCCACAACAAGTCCGGCTCACAGACCAGGTCTGGTGGATCCGGCCACTCAAAGTCCAAATCGCAGACCTTCATCTTGGAGTACGGCTCCTCGTACTATAATACGGGGTTGGGCCCCATTATAGGCGGGCTAGGCACCGCGAGGACTTTCAACCACTCTCCTGGCGGTGACACCGGCACTGACTGGGCTTTGCACAGTTCTCCTGGCTGTGCAACTAAACCAGACTGAACACCACACAGCCTCTCTCGCTGTGACGTGGTGTCAGAACCCATCACTAGCGTATCAGGGATCGCTAGTACTGGTGACTGCTCCTCGAGCTGTAGGACCTGAACCGACTGGGCAGGAAACAGCACACCAGGCTGTGAAACCAGTACTGACTTGTCTTGAAACAATGGACTTGGTTGTGTAACCGGCACTGATAGGGTTAAACACGGCCCCTCTCGTCATGCAACAGAGTTAAAACCCCTCTTCTGCGATTTGGGAACCACAGAGTTTTTTCGACGGTACTGGCAACTGTGGATTTGGCACCGCAGGGATTTCGGGCGGCGCTGGCACCCCAGAGGCTAGATCGGCCGCCATTTTGAGTGCGAGTGCACCCATCTCCATGATTTTCCTCGATTCACTTGAAAATGACTTGAGAAATGATTGTAACAGTGGTCCGAACCACGGAAACAAATATGGGACTGCGTCCCATGGCTCCACCGATCGGCGCGAACCTGGAGGCAGACCCCTCCGTCTGGTGAGGCAAGACTCCGATAGCTGTGGGTATTGCGGACGTGAAGTGTAGCCCACTGAGATGTGCGCATTCTCTCTGTGGAACGCCATCTCGCTTTGGGTCAGTCGTTCTGTTACGAATCAGGCTGTAGCTGCTGTGGTGAAGTGTGACGCAAGCTTCTTCAGTGGCACGGAAGACTCGGAAGGCAGGAGTATAAAACAATGAACATTTATTAAACATAAAGAAAACAAACTGAACAAAAGCTGGATGAAACAAACCACATGAAGAACATCCACGATGTAACGTTAACAACGGACAACTCGGCATTGAACAAGACATTGTTTAAATACTAGACACAATAAAAGGATAATGGGGAACACCTGGACACACACAGCTGGCAAAGAGTGAACACTGATTACAAGGGCGGGGTTACAGATGATGAGGACAGCACAAGGGAGACAGAAGGTGAACATAAACAAAGAGCACATGTACAAGGTAAATAGACACACAAGAGCACATGGCATGAAACATAGACAAAATCACAGACACAAGACATAGGACAGGTGTTACACTCAGACAATTTAGCTAGTTATACATTACTTGATTTAAGTATATACACATTAAACCACAGGCAACATCACCATTTCTCCTTCATAGTAATGCATTTTTCCCCTCTAATCCAGGAGACTGTGACCCACCATTGCTGCAAGACAGTGGAAAATTATTTAATAAAGCAATAAGACCCATGAAGTCGGGGTTTACAGTGAATATATAGCTATAATCCTAAATGACTGGAAAAAAATAATAAAATAAAATAAATGTTAATAAAAGGTCTTAAATCATGGGGCTGAATTATTGTAATATATTGGCACTTCTTGTGTAAATAAAAAGGGGCCCTGGACCACAAAACTAGTAAAAATGTAAAAATTGAGATTTTTTTGAGACATACATCATCTGTAAGCTGAATGAGTAGGCTTCCCATTGATATATGGTATTGTTAAGATAGAACAATATTTGGCCAAGATAACAAGTGTTTGAAAATCTGGAATTTGAGGGTGCAAAAAAAAAAAGTTGATATATTTATGGTAGGAAATGTACAAAATATATTCATGGAACATGATCTTTATTTAATGTCCTTCTGATTTTTGGCATAAAAGAAAAATCTGTCATTTTTACCCATACAATGTATTTTTGGCTATTGCTATAAATACACTGTACCCCAGTGACTTAAAGACATGTTATTGTAACACCCAGTACAAGGAGATGGACAGCAGAGGTAAGTTTTGATAATTTATTGAAGAACAATAAGGGAATTGGCATAAAGATTCAGTAGAATCATGAATGAACAGTCTGTATCTTGGAAAGCAGTTCTCCGCTCAGTATTCCCGTCCTCGCTCCATTCTGTTCAGGCTGTAGAGAGTTCTTTATAGTTAGAGGTGAGTTGAAGACATATGTGAACCAATCCTATCTCCGTGGATTCCTTTCAGGCACTGGTGACTGTTTGTGTCTAGCTGGCTGGCGAGTGGTGTTCTAAGGAGACAGGTGACTATTGCAGGTGATTATACAACGGTAAGTATAATGTTTCCTCACGTTATACCACTGCAGGATGATCGCTGGGTGATTAAGATTCTTCTTGCTGGTAGGTAGTGTGGTTAGTTGCTCGTGAGATTCCAGCTTTGTGAGATAGTTCCTGGAAGCTGATTAAAAGCATGCAGGTAGGTTGTGAGGTGAGCCACTCGTGAATTTCCAGCCTTGTGAGATCGTTCCTGGAAGCTTGTACAGAGCTTAAAGATTGATCGTGCACACATAGAATCAGTGAATCTAAGCTTAAAACATTCAATGAAGCAGTGGCATAACTTGCAGGAAAGGCAGAAGATCAAACTGCAGTCATGTTACCTTGATCACCGCCGAAGAGTGATTGTTGAGCTGGAGCTTTTAACCACGCTGTTCTAATTAGACACAGGTGGTGACAATCAAAACTCAGGTGACTGAGATCGTGTGTAACTGGTTGCACTGGGAACAGTGCCACCCGGTGGCGTGATAGTTATACATCACAAATCATAAAACCAGAAATATCATGACTTATATGAGGGTCTTGGAATATTGTGTTTGAAAACAGAATTCTTTGATTTTAAAGATTAAACATCTTTGTGAGGACTATATTTAGTTTCTCTTATGACAAAAAAGCAAAAGAACAAGGAAAGCAAAAATAGCTTCTCTTGGAAACAGTCTCAAGTATTTAACATGTAAATTTGGATGTCAGGAATATATTATCTGTAAAGGGTCAAGCACACTCACCTGTCCTCTTTGATCCGGGCCAGCAGCGGCTCCAACCACCCTACAGTGCACTCACAGTGGGCATCCAGGAAGGTAATAACCTGCCCTCGCGTGGCAGCTGCCCCTCTTAGTCGAGCTCGAATCAAACCAGATCGCTGCTCCATCCTTAAAATTCGCACCGGAACCTCCAGAGTAGCAACATGGTCTTCTAATTTTTTCTTTAGAAAATCTGCAATCAATCAGTCAATCAATCAGTAAAGGCAGAGGTCATCTACGAAGATTATATTATGGTGGACAGCTCCATATTATACACGTTTCCTCACTAAAAAAACAAAACCAGACATAAATAACTGGTATATTTGTAGGCACCAATACATTGTCTGGGTCAAAATTTAAAATGTTTCTCATTAGAAATCATTGGGATATAGGATATTAAGTAAAGATCATGTTCCATGAATATATGTTGTACATGTCCTTAAATATATTAAAACTTTTTTTTTGAGATGCATTGCTAAAACGTGGACAAAGGAGGTTTTCTCAAAATCTTCTCAACATTCACATAAATGATGACACTGAGGATATTCTGCCAATGGCCTGTATCGTGGTACTGATGGAATAACTCAACATTTAAAATGCAATTGAAAGGATTAGTTAATTAATAAATTATTATTATGACCTCTCTCGCTGGCATCATCCACCAGCAGTATTTCAAGCAGCAGGTGTCTAGGTGAGCGGTTTATGGCGCTGTGTATGGTTCTCAAAAGTGTACTCCACGCTTCATTATGAAACACGATCACAATGCTGGTGTTCGGAAGGTCATCAAGGTACGTCTTGGTTTTACAGCTGAGGAACACATGAGAACAGAGTTAATAAGACAAAAACTTTTCTCAATGCACATTCTTTCAAAGTAGCTTTGCAGAGAACCCTGAGGTTCATGTTTATTATTAGATGGATCTGTGTAATACTCGATTCTGATTGGTCAGTCTTCACACTCCAAGGTATTTTACTCCCTGATAAACACTGGCTTATTGGGATAACTGTTGCTATTCGCTTACTGTTTGGTTGTCTATTAAAATATTGCAACAAAAATCTATGTTTAATTATGCCATCCTGGTATCGCAGACTCACTATATAATTTAATAATGCAGCTGCTGCCCTTCTGAGTTTATTTAAAGTCTGCATGAAAGTCATCAGTGGATCATCAGCATTGCCCTGGCAATCATCAGGAGCACCTGGAAATCACCGCGGGCCAATCGGTCACGGGAAAGACTGGCTTAAATACAGCCGGAGGAGGCTGGTAAAGTGAGCACTGTCTCCATGCTGAATGCACGTCAATGCTTACTTTCATTCTCTTTACTCCCGCAGAACTCAGCCTGTGACCGCTTGGCCCTGCTGCACCACTCACCTGGACACCACGGCTTCACTGATTTACTGGACACCACGAGGAAGAGGAAAAAGAGCACCAGCACACCGACTGACAGTCACCGAGCACCACCATTATCAATGTTTGTTCATTCACCTTTTCATTAAGTGGCGACAATCACTATTGTGTGTAAACTGAATTTGTAATAGCCCTATTGTTTACAGGCTAGGGCTTTTTTGGGGGGGATCGTGAGACCTGGGTTTCTCCCTGATGAGGAAGATGGCAAGCCTTTTCTTTTGAACAACCATTGCCATTCCAAGTTGGCCAGAAGAGCAGGTTGCTCTTCACTCACAAACAATTACAACAGTGCAGTAGGAGAAAATCGCACCAATCACAGACTTTTGATCTTCTGGATTTGACTTGACTGAACACTGACTATTAAGTCGGCAAAACTGACATATCTGAGCTCAGATAGAATTCTGGGTTATTATTATTGCTGTAATTGTATTTTATGTTTTTATTCCTGTTTATGAAGTGTTGTTTACTTGTTGCTACAAAGTTCAATACAATTCAAAACAACTTTATCTGTGGCTCCAGTCATTCTTCTCCATGCAACTCACTTTGTCCCTCCTACAAATCTAGCTATTGGCCCATTCTCTCCATTTTACTTTAACCTCCCCTACCCTATCCTATACCGGGCTACACACACATTATGTGAAAATTCGTAAGTGTATCCATTTTGTACCGCAGGAGTCTGAGGTGAGCGGATCCATCTGCAGCATTTATTAGACGATGTCAGACAGGCAAGATTCATACAACAGCAACAGGGGTAACAGAGAATATCCAGGGACATAAACGATTACCAGGCTGAGGTCGAGGCAGGCAACAAATAATCAGAGTCGGAATAGTCCAGGCAGAGAAGATCAAAGGGGCAGGCAGCAAACAATCAGCAGAACAGTCCAAGGCAATACATGTAAGGAACCACAAAAAGTCTTGGGGTGTAATGGGAAATGGAGTTTCTGAGATGATGGTGACGTTCTGGATGGAGTGCCCTCTGGAGGGGCTTGTGGGCACTCCAGCAGGAAATTATGACACATTTAGGTGAAAATCCTTATCTTAAGGTGATTTTTATTTCATCGGTAGCTAGCTGCTGAGAGCTTAAATAAAGCATGAAGCTGCACTGAAGATCGAGTAAGATAAAAAAACAGAATGGCCAAGGGAATGGAAAGAGTATAGCTCTGCTTCTCTTTGTGTGCACAGACAGGTTGGGGCAAAAGGGTACAAACTGGAGGCAGATTACAGATGACGATCTATCTATGAATATCACCCAACTGCGAGATTTTGGCTGTAAGCAGTTAGTGAGTGGGACAGACAATGATGCTGATGCTGATTTTACTGCAATGTTAAACCAGTGTTGTTCTTGTGGGACACACATTTATTTATTCTTACCCCAAGTTGTTTTCTTTCCTTGCATCATTACATCATTCATTCATTCAAAAATACTCATTAGTAGTGTTTGCTATGGGGAGACATAATTTTTGCTCATCGCTGTGATTAGTGATTTGAACAATCCCAAAACCTCAAAGAGATAAACTTACTCATGAAACTGTGAAATGGACATAAATTATATCCCAAGTCATGCAGCTTCATGGATACTTTTGTAACTGATGCTGTATATATATATATATATATATATATATATATATTTTTTTTTTTTTTTTTTTTTTTTTTTTTTTTTT
>JAUYWG010000042.1:798680-812295 GCA_034779775.1 Enteromius afrohamiltoni
CGTGGGTCCATTCAGAATTATCCGTCAAATCACCCCTGTTTCCTACCGTTTAGATTTACCAGCTAATTACAGAATCTGTTGCCCGAGGACGAGGGCATCTATCAGGTCAACGAGATCCTGAACTCTAGACGACGGGGGCGAACTCTACAATACCTCGTGGACTGGGAAGGCTTCGGCCCAGAGGAGAGGTCCTGGGTCAATGCCCATGACATACTCGACCCCACTCTCACGGAACGCTTTCACCGAGACCATCCTGAGAAGCCAGCCCCCAGACCACGTGGGAGACCCCGTCGTAGCACAGGTTCTCGCTTCAGGAGCCGCTCGCAGGGGGGGGGCTCTGTTACGAACCGCTCCTCTGTGGCCCTTCCCGAACAGCAGCAGCGGGAACCTTCGCCCGAATATGTGATATATTTTAGATTAAAATTGCACTGTTAATCAGTATTTACTTGTAAATACACTTGTATAAAATAGAATACATTGCAAAACATGACATCGTAGGACGCCCAAAGCACACTGGGAGTATTTATCAGCATGCTACCCAAGGTGCACAATAGATAGAAAGTATGAAGGGTGCACCCCATGCAGGTAAATAATAAAACTTCTGTTCTGTTAAACGGTCAGACTCACCTCTGAGCGCAGGCAGGAGTGAGTGGTCTTTCTTGTTGTCACATTTGTTGCACTCACTGAAGTAGAGCAGCAGGAAGACATCCACTAGCACCCACACCAGAGAGGTGGTCAGCACCACCTTACAGTACACAAAGCGTCTCATGAGCCCCTGGTGGCGTCAGGACCCAACAGATGGACAGATGAGAGGGACACAGGAGATGGGACAGGGGGCGATGTGGCAGGACGCACTCTGAGACGTCATCCCACTAAAAGATGACAAGAAAAACTATTTGCATCCTCCTTTGCAAAACTCTTATAGCATGAAAGCATCCAAAACATCAAACTAAGTTAAAGACAAATTCGGATAAAACATTTGAAATTGGTTATTATGAAATGTTTCCATTCTACAGTTATTCAAACAGCGAATAAATTACTGAAAGTAGATTTATCACTAATTAAGCACTCTCAAAAAAAAAAAAAAAAAAAAAATACGTACATCTGCGCTTTGTTATGAGTGAGTCCAAAATTCAGTCAGCGAAAGCATGCACACTCCAAACTGATGCGTTTCAGCAACAGAGTGTGATTGGTTGTGCATGTTTTATATCACACAAAAAAAATGCCTAATATGAAATATGGTGCAACAGGAGCAGATTTTAACTTAACACAGCAATCAACACTTTCTATTTATTTTCATTTTGTTAGCAACAAAGGCATTTTTGTCTAATTTAATGGCATCTTTGCCCCAATTTACTGTGGCCAGTACGCCCTGCCTATGGCGGTGGCTGGCTGGTTAACTTGTGGTTAACTTGTGGTAACTTCTTCTAAAAGGGCCATTATAATCATGTTTCATCTGTGTAAATAAGTAGTATTATTTAAAAGTAATTCCAAAAGGATTTAAAAGTAATTTTATCACCCTTTTTTAGTTATCACCATAGTAAGACAAAAACAAACGCAAAATGTAATAAATATATATATAAATAGAAAGAGAGAGAGAGAGATCTAACTAACGTTATAACTAGAATATCACCGCGATTGCAAATTAATTGATTTTATACAACAGCTCAACAAACAGAATTGTATTATTAAGCTAGTATTAAATCAGTAAAGACTGTTAAGCTAGTATATAAAGCCAACCGGTTGTGCGTTTCCTAGCAGCACTGACCCATTCATAAAGGCAATCACTGGCTGTTTCTCAACAAATATTTAACAAAATCAATCTTTTGAATCAATCTTTTAACTAAAAAGTCAATGGATCACTCATATAGAGGGGCATTTCCTGCCACCCAATGGCGACTTTATTTATCCATGACAATAAGTTCTTTCTCAAAAAACACAGTGAAAAATATGGTAATTATCACTATAAAAATAATAATTGAAAAAATTCATGTCAATATTGCACACCACTAAAATAGCCATAATCTTAAGTGTTCTAGATTTGTGTAACTATTAATTGTTAATATTACTTTAGTTGTGAGCGAAGGATTTCAAAGGTGTCAGGGTTTAACAAAAAATAATTTGGCCCACACAAGGGGACATTTTCTCCGATCTGGCCCTCAACCTAAAATGAGTTTGACACCCCTGTTTCAGAGCCACTCCAAACTGCTGGGATACATTCAATAGATAGATTTGATAGCATAGCAAAATGTGAGATTTATAATTATAATATGTAATAATAATATAACAATAATGTTGGTACACTGCCCATGAGTCTATCGCTGCTGACAAAACAAACATTCTTAAATATGTTTATCAACACACAATAGCTGCATTCCAAATGCAGCAATATACACTGTGAACTTTTGCATTGTGTACTTACACCATGTGTATGAATTATAAAAGGTTATGCCACATTTGAACGCATGATGTGTCCAATATTACAAACTTCTTTTTTTTAAGTGCTCGATTGTTTAAATCAGTGGTCCCCAACACCAGTCCTCAGGACCCACTGCTCTGCACATATTGCATATCTCCCTGGGGCGATATCTATGAACTGAACTGAGTGTGCCAGATAAGAGACACATCCAAAATGTGCAGATCAGTGGGTCCCGAGGACTGGAGTTGGGGACCACTCGTTTAAATCATCTTGGTATTTACAGTAAAGTGAAAGACACAAGCTACTGATCAACAATATGTTATAAACTGCATCACTGTAGCATTTAGTTACTGTACATTACATTACTTAATGGTGGAGGGATACATTCCTCAACACTAGAAACTAAACTATTTTAAAATTGATTATTAAAAATAGTAGTTATTATTATTTTTTTTTTTTATTATTATAAGTTAGTTTATTATTTCACTGCTTTGATGTCTCTACTGCAGGCAAATGATGTGACACAATAAGATCACTCCTGTTATACTATAGGAGATGCTTCTCGTGTTCTCTCTGTTTCTCCCTCCCCCTTCTCTAGGCTCTATCCTGCAGTCTGGAAACAGTACACTCACTCCAGACTGTCTGTCCTTTTCCTTCAGGGAATACCTGGATAGCACACAGTGAACACAAACTGCAGAATTCATTCTATATGTATTCAAAAGCAAAAGCTGAGAATGAACACTGGAAAGAAAAGCTATCAGACAAACAGAGAGCAGACTTCTATCTATCTAACGTTATTCCCAACAGACGTCCAATTCAAGTTATATTATTGTACACATAATAAAGTGATCATAAACTAATGTATTCATTTTTAAAAAATATAAAGACTTTCTTTAATGAGTTATGTAAAAACCATATAAAAACCTACATCACAATAAAATGGGGCTAACTAGCACTGAAAAGATTCAGTCATCTGACTCATATAATTGAATCAAAAGACTCATGCTCACAGCACAAGCAAACGGGCTGTAATCTCAGATTTGATCACAAATGTTGTTGACCATCTGCTGGGCTGTTCAGGGCTGCAGTGGCACCAGAATGAACTTCCCTCAGGAATTACTTATTTAAGAGGCCTCAACAAACCAATGAAAAGCTCCAATCATGAATATCAACTAGACTACATAATTAACTGTCCTTGTTCAAGCACTGTTCAAGATCTGTACAAATTATAAACAAATGATGAAAGATTGTTGTTAACACTTCTTTTAAGAACCTATTTTCCCTATTACCTAGTTTCTTATTAGCATGCATATCACTAGCATTTAGGCTGAAAATCTGGTGACACTTTAGAGTAGGGAACACGCATTAACTATTAACTATGACATTTTCCTCAAAAAAACTACTGATTGGCTGCTTATTAATAGTTAGTAAGGTAGTTGTTACAATATGTTTAGGGGTAGGATTAATTGATCTAAAACATAGCCATGCAAAATAAAGCATCAATATGTGGTTGGTTTCACTTTATTTTACATCTTTTTTTACAGTGTAGCTACCTAAGAAAGTAACATAATGCAAGGTAACTACAGTGTCGGGTTAAGTTTAAGGTTATTTGCATATAATTATGTATCATTAATTGCTATTATAATAGTAAGTACATGTAACAAAAATACCTTACAGCCATTACAGAATTTATAGACATTCTAGGTTTATAATTTAGATAATAAAAAGCCACACAGAAAAGCTTAAGTTTAAAGATCTTAACAAACTAATTTTGACACTTAGCTCATCCAGCTCTGTTCTCAGACCACAAAATGTGTATGGGGGATAATAAAATACAGTATGGGTAAAATACCTTTGAACAAAAACTATGGAGAAAACTCAATCACATTAAACACAGTACATTTGGGTCAAGCATTTTCTTATAGTGTTGAAAAATAATTAATAACTAAATGTTTTCACCTGGAAAAAAATCGTATAGATTTGATCAATTCATCAAATTGAAAAATGTTGCAGTTATTTTCACTGTTGTTTAAAGTATCAAATGCCAAAGAGAATCTGGGTCAAATGGTAATTTATACACTGTTGAAAGGTTTAGGCTCCGTAAGATGCTTGAATGCTTTTGAAAGAAGTCTCTTATGCTCAACTAGGCTATTTAGCTCATTATCATCATGAAAAACACAATTCTGAAAGCAGAACATTTTGACCGAGGCAACTACTTACCATTGCCCTAGCAACCAATGGTAAGCAAACCTTATCAACACACTTAAAAACATTAGAACACATTCACAGCAACATAGTTATTACTGGGCTAATCTGTTTACGTAATGAATGCAATGCCTTAAGCCTTTATGGATGCACCATCGGAAACATTTCAAATCTAAATGTCCTGTTGTCAGATATTGCAGTGTAGCCCTTCAGAAATAGAATAAGTGTCTGTTTTCTACAGGACTCCAGTATAGACAACTTCATTGATTATGATGAGTTTACTTCTGACAAGTTTGAGGATTAAAAAAGAAAATAATGAGTGTGAAAATTAATTCTCTGAAATATTCCAGAATCCTTTGCTTTTGAATGCCTGCACAGTTTGATTTCTTTTTAACCAGCAGACTGGTGTAAAGTCTAAAAACTCAGCCCTTCAGACCGGGGTGTACAGTTTCCCTCTAAGCAATTACCATTAGTCTCCTGAAACTCAAAACCCAAGGAAAGCATTGATTGGGTCTTAATCAAGAGGCTTTCACTTTACACTGGGCCTTTGCAAAGTCTGTTATACACAGTTTTGTGAATGAGACCTTACACACATACTTATTTGACATGCTTGCTAAGAGTTTACTAGTAACCAATGGACTATTTTATGCAGACAAAACATTGTCTCAATGTCACATGCTAAATAAGCAGAACTCACATTGAACAAGTTGCATTAACTATGCAACTAAATACACGTGCAGTGAGATCATTCATATATATTTGCTGACCTGTTTCCAAAGCTGGTTTTGGTTATACAGTATTGAAATTAGCAAACAAGACAAAGAAGCATTTTATGACATACCTTAATGTTTTAAAACATGGCCTTTTGATTGTTTTTCTCTTTAATTCTGTCTTTCATCTCTGTCTTTTTTTTTATTGAAATATACAGCAATGTTCAAAAACCATATTTTGTCATCTTAGTAAGTTTGAGCAAATTGGGCCACTTTTTTTGACACTGAGATGTCTAAGAAAAAACTCCCATTTGTCCTGAATTAACCTCTAAATGTGATCAACATTTATTACTAAATTTGTTAAAATGTCAAGATTTGTAATATATGTGAAAACGAATATTAATTGCACGTTTGGGGGGGGGGGGGGCCGATTGCATGTTCGGTTATTATTTAAGGAAGTGTTTTAAATGCAAGGCAGTGACACTTCTGTACTTACTGAATGAAGACTGAATGACACCTTGAGCTCCTGATAACCAGCCAGCAACGTGTTGCGTCTGTTTTCTTCTTATTTATAATTCCAATACGTTTTCATGCGTATCTCTTGTTACTAGTATGAACACCGAACGACGACATGGACACAGTAAAATATAAATAAATACATAAATAAATAAATAAATAAATACAAATAACAGGCCGGATTTACTTAGCTCCCCCCAAAAAATCTCGAGCTGTCCCTTTCAGCACTGTCTCTATGACAAACGATGCTGAATGAATTTAGCCCACTGCACCACTGGCCAGATGTCATCCCTGGAAGCAGATGCGAAGGCTGGAGCTGTGTGTCGCATGCCAGGTCTCGGGTTATGTCTTCATCAGAAGAAGCATTTTCCTTAGCAATGGTTTCATATGATCTTTGTATCGTTCCGTTTGGGCTGTTGGATTTAGGATGACTGGAGACAAGAGGCGTGTTCATCCAAGACACCAATGCGCAAGTGCGCCGAGGACATCTGGTACATGTAGGCTGTTTCTAATGGCAGCTCTCTCCCTGGGGATTATTAAAAATATGACTATGTCCAGTTCTTCACATTAATAATAAGACATTAAGATTCTGGATGATGTCGTGTTTTACTGCTACAATAGGCTACTCACTGTTTCTTTCAATGATTAAACGTAACACAAATATATGGGTGCTCTTTTGTATTTAATTAGAACCTGCATCAGCTAATCCATAAAATCTATTCTCATTTAATATTTGCAAAAATAATATGCATGATATATATTAATTGATTGCATTGCATTGTATGTTTTCCTGTTCTCTCTTTACTTGAGGGCATGCTAACATGTTTTAACAAAATACTTTAATTACGTGTCGTATGTTTCGTATCCGACTAGCTTTTATAGCTAACTATTTTATTATATACATAACTGGTAAGAAATAATTATTTTGCATTTTGCCACATAGAGCGTATCTGCTGTCCAGAGTATCATTTAGAGGCACAGCAGCGACACCTGCTGTATGCAAGGGAAATAAGGCTAAGAGATATTACTGTAACTTAACCTGTTCTGACTGTTCAGCATTTTCAATTTCTACCGTTTGGTCGCTCACCATGATGAAGTAACAGCAGAGAGAGAAAAAAAGGTTAGGTTGTATTGATTTTCAAATAGCATTGATTTCCAATGGGTCACATATTTAGTGCAGCTCATTTGCAAAAATAATGTTATAGCATGTATATTTAAAGTACCTTTAAATCTGCCTGAAAATGTATAAGAAAAAGTTGTTTTAAAAGAGAAGTGCTGTCATATCAAATAGTAGGTAATAAAATGTAACTAATAAAATGTATATTTTATATATATGTAGACATTATTTAAAAAAAAAGTCTTTACTTGGTATTTCAAATTTTAGATTTCAGATGTCTTGGAGATGTTGCCACAGTTCTTCTAACCATTAAATCTGTCTCAGTTGCTTCTGTTTCGCCGTGTAATCTCAGATTGACTCAATGACTTGATGGTGTGAGGATTATACCATTTGTTGCACTGACTGGATTATAAACATATTTTCCAAAGGAATGTTCATAAATATTTAACATGACACAAGTATGACAGAAATTGCATGACTTTTATGACACTTATAAACTGCAGTGTCAACTCTTACTTTTCATTCATCATTTGTGGAGAAAAATTGTGTATTTATTATTTATTAAATTATGTATTATGCAGTTAAATGCATTATGACTAAATGTAAATGGAGTGCTCAATTAAGTACACCATTGCTCAGACCATCCCACACAAACCATGATGGTGATTCTCACAAGTCTTCCAGTGACATCATCATCCTTCCTTCATATAAATCTGAGCCATTTCTTTCTACTCACATGCAGTGTGTGGTCAAATTTGTCAAAAGGTTTCACCAGACCTAAGCCATCAAGTATAATCACTTTGTTCCTAAGTGACAAAAAGAAGAGGAGAAAGAAGAAGCAACTTATTTTTGCTCACTCAACACAGTCCTGGAAACTGATTTTCCTTTTTTTCATTCTTATATATACTTTCAGTTGGAGAAGAAACAAACACAACTAATCATATTAGGATTGACAAGCAATCTACAATAAATGAATAATAATAATAATGAAAATTAAAAAATAATGACTAATAGTTTCACAATATAAATTATACATGGTATAATAAATAATAAGTAATAGTTTTAGTAATACTTTAACAACACTTTGAATAAATGCATAAACAAAATCCAACCCAGGCTACTTTTAACTGTAATGATCTCTCAGAGTCGGACAGATCCATTTGCAAGGCTTTATTGCAGTTGTCAAACAGGCAGTAGTTCAAATCAATTGCAGACAGATGTGATTCAGATAATCCAAAAGATCGGTCAGAAAACAGTTCAATGGGCAGGCAGCAAGAATCAAATACCATATAAACAGTCCAGGGTCATTCACGGAAAGGCATTCCAGGGAATAAACGCTCGGAATTACTGACATAGCAAGTAAGACTTTGCGATGAGTGAAACAGTCTGGCCCGGTCCTTATGAAGCCCAAATAATGAATGAATGAATGCTGGCACCTGCGGCGAAACTCGCCGAGACACTTGGGTCTAAACGGTCTGGAAGGAACTAAAACTCGGGAGAAAGTTCCTGCTGCTGCCGTTCGGAGAGGGATCTGTGACAGAGCCCCTCCCCTGCGAGCGGCTCCCGAAGCGAGCTGCTCCTCGGTGCTGGGGTCTTTCACGGGGTCGAGGGGCAAGTTTTCTCAGGGTGAGCTTGGTAGAACATAGTGGTTAAACGAGGGTCCAAAACATCTCTGGAATTCACCCATGATCTCTCCTCTGGACCAAAACCCTCCCAGTTGACCAGGTATTGTAGTATGACCCTTAGACGCCAAGAGTCCAGGATCGGGTTCACCTGGTAGATGTCACTTGCTTCAGGTGCCAGGGGAGGGGTCTCTGTGGTGGTTGACTTGTCCTGGTCCCCCTCTCCTCTCGGATCAGCAGCGGGCTTGAGCAGGGATACATGAAAGGTTGGAGAGATACAGTAAATAGCAGGGAGTTTAAGGTGAAAAGACAGGTGTTATTTGTTTATCTATTCTGAAAGGACCCACGTACCTCAGGTTAATTTTCTTGCAGGGCAGACGAAGACCCACTAGCCGGCCTGGTACTGAGGTGCTGGTCTAGCCCTCGAGCCAATGTCTCCACTCCTCAAGTGCTGCCTTCATGGCTAAGAGCTCTCGATCACCCACGTCATAATTCCATTCTGCCTGATTGAGTTTTCTGGAGTAGAATGCACAGGGGAACATTTTAGCGGGGGTCCCATGTTGTTGGGAGAGAATGGTTCCAATGCCGGAATTGGAAGCGGTCACCTCTACGATGAATTGGAGTGAAGGATCAGGGTGTCGTAGAATGGGGGCAGAGGAGAATTGACTCTTAAATTTTAAGAAGGCCATTTCACATGATGGGTTCCAGGATAATTTGTGAGCACCTCCACGAGTAAGTGCAGTGAGAGGAGTGGCCACCTGACTAAAACCACGGATGAACCGTCTGTAAAAATTAGCAAACCCTAAAAAGTAGTAGTTCCTTAACCGTCTGGGGGCAAGGCCACTTCAATACGGGGACACCTTCTGATTGTTCATTGTTACTCCGCCAGAGCTGATTATGTATCCCAGGAAAGAGACGGTGGTGAGATGAAAGTCACACTTGGACACTTTGGCATACAGCTGGTGCTTGATTAGTCTTTGTAGGACCGATCGAACATGCTTGATATGGTCCTGCAGGTTCTCTGAATAGACAAGGATGTCGTTGATGTAGACGATTACGAATTGGTTCAGCATGTCCTGGAAAACATTGTTAATCAGGGCTTGAAATATCGAGGGACTGTTGGGCAACCCGAAGGGCATCACCAGGTACTCATAGTGTCCTGTTGTGGTGGAAAAGGCAGTCTTCCACTCATCCCCTGCTCGGATGCGGAGAAGGTTTTAAGCACTAGATCCAATTTGGTGAAGATCCGGGCCGAGCGAATCTGTTCCAGTGATGGAACGAGTGGCAGTGGGTATCTGTACTTGATGGTGACCTCGTTAAGGGCTCTGTAATCGATGCATGGCCTGAGTGATCCATCCATCTTTTTTACAAAGAAAAAGCCAGCCGAAGCCGGTGAGGTGGAAGGCCTGATGAATCCTTTAGCAAGCTCCTCCTCAATATATTGCTGCATGCTTTGAATCTCGGGCTGAGATAGTGGATAAACCCGTCCACGGGGAGGTGAGGCACCCGGCAAAAGGGCTATGGCACAGTCAGTGTCACGATGTGTGGGCAGACGGGTGGCTTTGATCTTACTGAAAGCCTGGTGTAGATCTTTGTAGGGCTCCGGTAGGCCCTCCAGTGACTCGAAAACTTCCTCAGTGACCAGTGTAGGAGTAGGATTGCAGCGAGGGTATCTCAGGCAGTGCTTTTGACAGGAGTTGGACCATTGTGAAACCTCCTGTTCCCTCCAGGAGATTCGGGGGTCATGCAGGGTGAGCCAGGGGTGACCGAGGATGATGGGGTGGTGAAGTGACTGGGTGACATGAAACTGAATGGTCTCCAAGTGCAAAGAACTAGTGATGAGGGTGAGCTTCTCAGTGATATGGTGTATCCTCCAAATGCCTAATGGTCGTCCGTCGAGGCCTGCCACGGCCAGAGGGGTGTGCATGTAATCAGAGAAATACAGTGGTGGTTAGCAAAGTCCTGATCCATAAAATTTCCAGCTGCTCCAGAATCAACAAAAGCCTGAGTCTCAATGAAGTGTCCCTTAACTTCAATGCATACACCAAGCATGAGCGATGAATTAGCTGGAAAAGAGCTTACCTGGGAAGAAGTCAAGCGTGGAGGCCGAGACGGGCAGTTGGCGCGTAGGTGACCTGACAGACCACAATAGAGACATAAGCGGTTTTTCATGCGTTTCTCTCGCTCCTCCTCGGAGAGCTTAGTGAACCCAATCTGCATAGATTTGTCATAGGAGGTGCTGGGAAATGAAATGGGCATGGTGGTCGGTCGGCGCCCTCTACGGGACCGAAGAAGCTTATCCACCTTAATAGCCATGTCCATGTATTATAGCCTGTCCTCAGTATCAAAACCTTGTAGCTGACTGTTAATGTAAATAGCACACTGCATTAAGAAGCATTTACACATACTTGGGGAGCTGTCATATTTCTCAGGCAGTGCAAGGCGAACCGAGTTGCTTTGAGCTGCGGATGCTGCTGGTGGAGGAAGCGGTGGTACAGCTGCCGCTGCTGTAGGAGGGACGAGCTGGGCACTCAGTTGCGACATAGCTGTGGGTTAAACTTTGTACCGATCTAACAAGGTCCTGTGACATGGTGGTTAAGTTATCCAGCTGCTGGTGATTTGCAGCGAGCATAGAAGCCTGGCGGGAAACTTCAGATACCACACTCTGCAAAGCCGCTGGATCTTGTTCTGGCGAAGTCTTATGTAATGATCTCTCAGAGTCAGACAGATCCATTTGCAAGGCTTTATTGCAGTTGTCAAACAGGCAGTAGTTCAAATCAATGGCAGACAGATGTGATTCAGATAATCCAATCCAGATCGGTCAGAAAACAGGTAACAGTTCAATGGGCAGGCAGCAAGAATCAAATACCATATAAACAGTCCAGGTTATTCATGAAAAGGCAGTCCAGGGAATAAACGCTTGGAATTACTGACATAGCAAGTAAGACTTTGCGATGAGTGAAATAAAGTCCGGTCCTTATAAAGCCCAAATAATCAATCAATGAATGAATGCTGGCACCTGCAGCGGAACTCGCAGAGGTGCGTGGGTCTAAGCGGTCCAGGTGGAACTAAAACTCGGGAGAAGGTTCCCACTGCTGCCGTTCAGAGAATGCCACAGAGGCACAATCTGTGACATTAACAATTAGACAAAGAATTTTGTTTCTTTCAGTTTACCAAATATATTTGGATCATCGATAATGTAATATGGACCAAATTTTAAAGACATTTTTACAAACAACTACATCGATTGCTGCATCCATTGTGTGGTTAGTTTCATTATTTCATGTTGACTGCAATGAAATATTACAGGTCAAGTTTTAAAATCAACCAGTTTCATTTCGGATTACTGGCCAGCAGATGGAGACAGTGACATGTCAATGATTCATGGCTGAGGAGTTGACTCGTGTGTCTAATGCTGAGTTCAGACTACACAATTTTCAAAGTAGTCGCATCACAGATCTTTTCACACTGCGTGACTATCCGGGGTAGCATTCAGTCGCTGCCGTGTTCATACTGCATTACTTTACAACAGGAACAATCACCGACAACTTTGTCTCACTGCCAAACCCACGCAAGAAGTGACATGGAAACCGTGCAAGACCGAAGAGTTCTCACGTAAGACTGGGATTATTATTAAAAATAATAGCAAGCAAAAGAAGCTTGCCATACAAATTGTATGTGCGCTCAATTGCAACGAAAAGAAAATTATAAAGGAGGATATTTACCTTCTATACCTTCGTAGCTCCTCCCCCAACATCCCGCTGCCCTGGATGTCGCTCTCTCATTGGCTGTAGGTAATCGCCAATGTTATTCAGTCAGAACACATTTCATATGGCATGATTCTGAATCGCAGATTCTCTTAGATAGCGTCTTTGATAGTTCACACTGTGTGATTGTCACTTGCGTGAACGAGCACCGATTTGCCTGTGATTTCGGCCATTTGTCTGTAATTTCTCAAAACCTGTCGGCGAGTCAAAATCGGGGGTAAAATCGTGCAGTCTGAACTGGGCATTAGCTGTTTACTCTTGCGTTTGACAAAAATTCTTTAAAAAAATGCTCAGTGTAAAGTAAATATATGATATACAAATGTAATTTTGATGCTCTCGACAACAATATTATTTAGACACAGGACCTTATAATAGTGTGAATCCTATAGGTAAATTTTGATCACAACCGAAGATTAATGTGTACAATCTGTGGGGTTTTCAGACGTCATGAAAGATGCACCAGTCTTCTGGTAGATGGCTACAGCAAATATGATTTAGTTTAGAACAGGGGTCATCAAACTTGATCCTCGACAGTGTAGCCAATTTAGCTATTTTGTAGCTAGATAAGTGACTTCCCAGCAGTACCGGTCCGAAGGGTTGTGTGGCCCTAGGAAAGATTAAAAAAAATTGGGCCCAAAAAAAAACAGTGAGAAGAAAGCATAAAAAAGACGATTTCAAGATATATAAGCTGCTAAATAAACACGGAGGTACTGTAACACAATCTGAGCAGGTAGCACAAAAAATCAGAACTTTGAGAGCACTTATGGATATACAAATTATAAAACACATCAAGCTTAATATTCATATTTACTGAAAATGTGTTCAATATACTACTTAAATGAACTGTCATTAGTCCTGTCCCGCCTGCACTGCGACCCAGTTATGATGGGCTACCCCTCCTTTCACGTAAAATAAATGTCACTCCCTGATATTTTTGTGATGTAAATGTCATGATCTATTAAAACATTTATTTTATAATAGAGCTATTCTTTTAATAAAACATTGTGAATTGTATAATGTTTAATTGGGTCTGTGCATTGCTAATGCGTTAAAAGTTTTGCATGGAAATTGAGAGAAATTTGCTATCGATCTCAAGATGAAGACATTACCAGTGTCTCAGTTCTTTGGCAGATGTTCAGCCTTCGTTCATGACAGGGAGGCTATTATGGGTTCAGAAGTGACAGAAAAGGATTTAGCAGAAGCTGCTGTGTCAGGCCTGTAAACTTTGAAAGCTTTAAATGTTATTATAGGCTACTTAA
>JAUYWG010000042.1:816530-829606 GCA_034779775.1 Enteromius afrohamiltoni
CCTTCCGCCTGGATTATTACTACGAACTTTGGATTTCCCTGTCTGTTTCTGTCTGCCTGGTATTCCGACCTCTGCCTATTTGACCACGATAATAAAAGCTTGCAAATGGATCCATCCGACTCGAGTGATATTTCACAATAGTGTTACTAAAACTCTAAAATTGTTTAAATCCATTGATTATATATATATACATATTTTAAATGTGCTTGTCAAATATCCTTATATAATCGACTTATAATTGACTATAATTAACTTCACAAACCACAAATCCCTTTCGAGCTTCGATTAAGACAATATGCTGATTCAAATATCTGTGTAGCTGTTAGAGGGTGAATCATGAAGACTTTAATTTAGGTGAACAGAATGCAGTATGTGTGCATAGGTATGGGGTCCAGTATTTTTTGTGTAATACAGGACACAAACGGCTGATGTACTGTGACCAGCGGGAGGGGAACTGTACATTAATATTGGTTTTGTTTGCTGGCCGTGTGTAATTCAGTGAAGCAGGTTTTTATGTGATTTATTATTCCACCACTTGGACGATCCACAAAATGTTGCACAGTGCCGTGTGCTAAGGCATGCATTTTAGGACTGCAGATTACACCAGAGACTTGCATCCAGTCTGTATGGTTTGTCTTTACTTGGGTTGCGTATTAAAAAGATTAAATGCTCTCAGAGTTCATTGCGATATTGCTGTATTTATGGCTCCTTGTATGTTTAACCATATCCAGCTCCGTTTTTATCTTTGTCATAAACAAAGCCTGTGAATAGAACTGGAAAACCAGACCATAAAACAGACACTTTTCTTTTATGAATTTACGGCTCACTGTTTTCACTCGCCATTGTTTTCCTTGAACAGATTCCACTGAGTATAAATGGTTCCTCCACCACTTAACCATTAACAATTTCTGTCTTTGTTTTGTAATTATAGAAATGTTTTATCCCGTGTCAGCAGGGACATGTTTCAACATCCAGGGCTCTTCTTTTTATCTCCTGATTATATGGTAGTGGGAACACGCTTTTTCTTGCATCGAGATGAACGTTTGCCAAATGCGTTGAGTGTTCAACATAAAACTGTGCTGTGGCACAAATACCTGCCAGAAATCGTGCGAACATGCTGCTTTTCATGGTTTCATAAGAAAGGTAATGCAGTCATTCAGACCTTACGGCAAACCGGAAAAGTAATTTTGATTGATTACAGGATTAGTGTAGAAAACTGCTGTTAATGAGCATGATTGGGTTTAGTTCTGTGTTACTAGGTCACCCTCGTTCTGTGAAAAGTCTTGCAAGATTCACTTGCAATGTTGAATTGAGGGTGGAAAGACTAGTCGACATTATCACAACATTGACAATAAAAAACTGGATATTTTTGTTGTTGTACAGTCGTTTGACCTCATATCAGCTTATGTAAGGTGCTGCAATGACATGGTTTGAACCAGTGTGTAAGACTGAACTTCCAAAAATATCATTAAATATTGAAAACACACTCATGGGACGTGCAAATAAAGCTGATCAGGTTTATAAAATAAGGCGTAAAAAGGAAGTTTTACTGTAAACATTTACAGTAGTTGAGAAAGCATCATAGTGATGTGGATATGTTTGCACAGAATCTGCAATCGCCACTCCAGGTAGATCTAGTCCTGTTTATTTATACAACACACCACTTTAAATGGAGCAGACTTTCCGTTCTAAACAGTGTCTGTGTCGCTCTCAGTTAGAATTACTACTTGATTTCTTGCTATGAAGCGGCTTTTACGTATATCAATAAGCATAGAATATGTATAACTCAATATTTTAATGAATTGCAAAAGCTGAATAGTCAACCAAATAATCAAGTTTTAATAATTGTTATACTATTAGTAACAAAACAAAAGTATCGAAAATCTAGTCGAATCCTGAGCCCGTCCACCACTTGCACCATGCGTTTTAAATTGTCATCGTTTCATGTGCAATTGTGTCTTCTTCAGAAAAAAAATCTATTTGCCAGGTGCACGTCTGATCTATTTGCCAGGACTGCATGTTTCGTTCAATCCATGAAATCTGTAATTTATGTAATGATGATCAAATGATGCAAGGGTTCTGGTGTTTGGATCTCTGTGGTGATGTACAGTCAGAGTAAAGTATGCCAGATTATAGTGATCTGCTGTACAAACAGTAAAAGTATAATTATTTTTGTTGGCCATTTCCCTCATTTGCAGAATTTGTTTAGTGAACCAGACACAATGCAAACGCCATGTTCAAATAAAACGAATCCTTCATTAGTGCGTTCCCTCACTGTGAGTATAGGAGTCCCACATAACCTCAGTAGCATGCAGTAAATGTGAATCTGATGAGGGATTTAGAAAAGTGGAGTTTATTACACCGTTTGAAAACCAACGATGTCACTGTGTATCGTGTACGTATTAAGCATCTGGACAAATCTGAACCCTTTTTAGATCATTTTCTGGACATAAGAGGGTGTCAGTCATTCGTTGGGTGTTGCTATGATAGTCTTGGTTGTTTCACGGGTTTAACCGCTGCTGGCTGTATGGCTGTAACCAAACAGAGAGAGTGTTTTATCAGCGAGTGATTGGAGCCAGGCAGCGGTTGGACTGGAATTGCAGGCTCTTGCTGAGACTTTTGAAGTACGAGGAAATGTTGCTCAACCTTATACCCTGCAGAATGTGCTGGGATATTTTCTGGTACTCTAATGATTTCAAAAAGGCTGTGTAAACAGTGGATTTATTTTCACTCTGAGCCTCCAAAAACTATTAGAGAGAAGTTTGGGGATCTGAGCGCTGAAAACTGAAGCCAGCTTCACGGTAGCTAACCGATAGTCTACTTCAGCCGGGAGCATTGTGGTTTGTCTGTGTGTGTAGAAATCATCCCATCTCATTTGCCTGAGTCTGGTACACATTATGAGTCTCTTTCCTTGCCGCTCTGTTATTCTTGCTCAAGTCCCGTCTGTGGCCCAAAGCTCCCCAGAGCCATGCATTTTCACATGGGGTGATCGCTGTTGTTGTGCTTGGCTTCTCTAAACGCACACCTTCTATAATGGCTGCTGACACCGGCACCTGCCCATAACTGAGTATCAAATGCAGCTCCGTGAAATTGCACAGACTACTGAAGGCAACTGTTATGTTACGGAGACTTACACTCCTGTAGAATTGCAGAAATCCCATTTTGTTTACACAGAGTTGGTATCAAGCCAAACAACGTAGAAAAAAACCAATGTGGTCGATTCAAGCGACTTAGAATATAGTCACACCCTGAACTGAGTTTTCTGGTGCTTTACCTCAAAATCTTACGTTTCAGCATCTGGCACCTCTGGAGCCACTGGAAGCTGACCATATTTCATATTTCATCAAAATATCTCTGGGAGATGCTCTGTGATGTGGTTCGTGTAACACATGTCCTCCTCAGATAACATTCTGTCCACATGCAACAATAACCAGCGTCCGTCTCTTTGTTGTGGGAAGACAATCGTGTAATTTTTATCTCCCAGGGGCATTTTAAAAAGAAGGTTAACAAGTGCATGGAGGTGATGTAATGCATGTTGTCACACTGTAATCCAGGCTTTCACTTTTGTAGTATTGATTGCTCATCTTTCTGACCACCTAAATAAACAGTCAGTGGGTTTTGGTGTACCACGCAGTCGAGAAATTCAATACATGATCAGTTGTTACTGTTACTTGTGTAAAGTGAGTATAAGGCTGAACAAACTGATAACTCTGAGATTTAAACTTAATTCATCCTGCAAAGTTTGTAAATACAATACATGAACTGACCAAAAAAACGCAACTGTTTATCAAACTGCCAATTTAGTAGTGAATTCACAAGAATTAGAATGAAAATTATTTTTAAGGAGAAAAATATTAAGGGACAAATTCCTTTTTGCATCTGAACTTACTGATTATGCATGTAGGTGATTCACTAAGGTTTGCGGCGGTCAGTTTACTAGCATTTGTGCTGAAAAAGCATGGCTCTGTTTGAAATATTGCAATAAATGTGTGTAGTATTAGTGTAATCTCACCATGCTGTCAGTGTCGTGTCCTATGGCTAATGGGATGGTAATGATGATAGTATGATTTCCATCATGTGCGTACTTCAGAATCACTACTGTTTTATAAGCACTATAAATTTGGACATACCCTTTTTTCACATGCTGTTTATATAGTAGGAAAGTATGCCTATGTCTTACCTAAATTTGTGCATGCGTCTGATTGTCATCGGCTCTGCGTGTTTGTGACCCTACACTAATTTGCACAGTTCTTAGTAGACTGGGTTGATCATTCAAGGATCATTGTCTTGTTTACACTCCGTTATCATGTGAACTCCAGTATATTTGCGTATGTTAAGCGTATTATTTCACCGCTGTTTAGACAGAGTCAAGGCTGACACAGAAGAGCATACACTGTTTGTGTCCTGTGGATATTCTCCAAAATGGTACTACGGTAACACAGAGAGACACAGCGGAAACAAATCTCTGAATAAATGTTGTTATTTTTATTTTCTTTGCATACAAAAAGTGCTTTTGCTTTGGGGTAGTACGGTTGAGCCACTGATGGCAGATGGAGTATTCAAACGTTATCTTTCATACTTTTCTGGACCTTGACAGTGTTCGTTATTTGGCAGTCAATAGGAAAAGTCACAAGCCTCCCTGTTTTCATCCAATATATCTTAAATTGGGTTCTGAAGATGAGCGAAGCTTTTAAGGGTTTGGAACAGCATGGGGGTGATTAGTGATTAATGAAAAAATATCATTTTGGGGTGGAGAAACTTTTAACCCAATTTGCATGTGTTGTTGGTGCCTGAATATCATTGGCTCTGCTTGTTTGCAATGCTCTTATAAATTGCATTAATCATAATGAAAATGATCTGACTGCTTTAATTTGTGCGTAATCAGTAGAGTACAACCCATCCGCACTTTTATGGGATTGCGCTCTGTTTAAAAAATCGGGTCCTTAAAGGGTTAGTTCACCCAAAATTAAAATGTTGTCATTAATAGTCCTTTAACATACAGGTCCACCCTTAAACCTATAACCCTGGATGGGGTGTAACATATGAAAATGCACCATCAATCGAATTCATACGTGTAAATACCAATTCACCACCAATTTGACAAAAGTCAAAAATAGTTACAAATTATTTGTGAAATTTATTAGCAATTTCTGAGCGGATCCTACATCAGTTTTTTGTTTTCAGCGTAGGACAATCCAAGGCATCATGGCAGTGAGTTTGTAGGGGGACGACACAAAACGCAAGTTGCTCATTTGAAACGTTTTAGAGGTTTTTGAGAGGCCTCTTCTCAGCTCTAATTTTTCCCACAGCGTACCGACAAGCATGGAGAGCATTTGTACCATTTTTCCGCATAAGTGCACACAAGTGCTCGAGGCACTAGACAGACACATACACCAGGTCTCGCGCCGATGTCACAGCACAGCGATTTATCAAGGAGAAATCCTCCTGATGTACAGTACACACTGCAACATTTACACACTCTGTCAGCACGATGAATTATGTGATTGCAGTCAATGAGAAAATCTACTGTATTTTGAGCGCCATTTACAGACAGGCGCTGCGAGAGAGAGCGAGCGAGCGAGAGGAGGGGGTTTCAATCCGGCGGCGCGTGTTTGCGGCCTGTGTTGAGAGACTGTCAGCGTTTAAAACGAGCATTTTGATTAGGCTCCGATTGAGGAGTCTCTCTCTGCCTTGCCTCGTCCTGGGTGATTAGACTAAAACGGTCGCTCGTCTTGACTGGAGATCGCTGCAGTTCCACATAACACGCTCCGTGATTGAAGGTCGAAATATTTTGAATTCTAATGGAGGCTGGCTGGATGAATTGCCTGAAATAGACTGTAGAATTTGCGAACAGCCTCAACCTCCCTATCCCTCCCTCCCCACCCCAAACCGCCCTGTGTCCGCTGTGAAAAGAACGGTTGGGAATGGCTGTGCTTGATGATCATAGAATTACTGGATGGTGATTCTAAACCCCTCAAAGAGGAGTTGCTATGGAGATCTCGTTCCAAACTGTGAAATGATTCCCCTCAGAAAGCCTGGAGAGCAGAGGGCTGAACACATCATTGTTCAGGTGGTGGTTGGTTAGGAAATTGCCGGTGGCTGAGCAATCACAGCGGCGGCTATAGTTAAGGATCTAAAACGGTTTGCTCTCGGAATGGTGTGGGACAACACGGATGTGCATATGATGGTTCCTTTCAATCAAGCCGCTCTCAGACGCATTGGGCCAGGGAAATGACAGACAGAGAGCTCCCCGTGAAAGACGAATGAAAACCATTATTGTCTCTCAAAGCTAATGAAATCTGGGGACTGTCCTGATATATCTATTCTTTGACTGCATGAATCTCGGAGCTGGTTTGAAAGGTTATCTTCGCTGTCAAGTGAAACCTCTCAATGTCTCATCTCGCGGCGCTCTCGGCCTCTGTAATATTATGTTAATGAAGTATTTGGGAAAAGATCTGAGAGAGCGAGGGCAAACATTTTGGCCCCGCTACAAATGAGATATGTTTAAGTTGCATGCTGGCCGTCTTCCGCAAACACGCCGAGTCTATTATATTTGTGTATGTAACCGGATTATTCGGCTGTTGTGTACACGGAGGCGAACGGCTTCTTCTTCTGACAGGCTCGTAAAGTAGCTTTTACGGTCTTGAATGCCAGGGCAGTTGCAGCGGCACATTCGTGTAGAACATCTCAACAGCGAGCCAAGGAATGCAAGTGATCTAGATGCTCTCTTCCCTTTTCACGTGTGAGAACACGCACAGGAAGCGGCCTGCCGCTGAGGACTGTAATTTGAGTGAATGATGTCGATCACATGATCTCGCAGCCATCAACAACAAAGGAGACAGTGCATGGTGGCATCAGAATCTGTTCTCAGCGCGTCGTGTGTTTTTCTGCTTAATAATGGACTTGCATTGCATTGAATATCTATCATAGAGCGAATCCTCGGTAACCAAACTATCACATTGAATCATGTATATACATGAATCACATCGATGTAACATGAACAGTGAATTGCAGGTTTTAGACCATGCAGTACATCTTTGGAACATCAGTAAGACTTTGTTTTAGGGTATCTTAACTAGTTGCTAATTAGCTTGGAATATATAATATAATATTAATTAATAATATTACTGGAATATTAGCCACTAATTAGTGACACATATTAATGCCAAATTAGGAATTTATTGAGGGACAAGTAGTAATAAATAGCAAAATAAGTGTTACTGGTGCATCAAGTATTTGCAGCACAGACAAAAGTTGAATATCTGTTGGGGCTACTAAAATTCTGCATATGTATTGCAATTGAGCATAAATTGCAAATACTTGTGTATACATGACATTAAATGTGCAATATATAAATGACAAGATCCTATGCATGGATATTTCATAAAAAGTATACAGTTTAATAAATGTAATTGGGTCTAAGATGAAATATGGTTTAAGAATTAAAAACTATACGTGTACTACTGTTTTAAATTCTTATTGAATAAAAATGTAAAAGGTTTTCTGTTTATTCAAGTGCAGTTTTGTTTTTATTTTTCTGAGCAAAAAAGTCACCCACTAAAATGCCATTTTTTCAGACATATGTTTACGATAAAAATCTAATTTTGGCATATTAAAAGGTTAATTACTTTCATGCCAAATAGTATTTATTAATTTTTGCTTTTTTTTTTATTTATTTGCCGCTATCTTATAGGTTTGCAATGTAAAATACAATGTAATGTGCTCATTTATTCTTTTATATATTTTAATATGTACAAGTCAGGATAAGCATGTTGTTGGAAATTTTACAGAAATATTGTGTTACACTGAATGACAATGCAATTATGCATTTAATGCACTTTCTATTAAAATCTATTTTTTTTAAAAAAACATCTTTGACCCAATTACAATCATCTGCACAAAATGTATTGGATTTACCGTAAATTTCAGAAAAACACAATGTATAACATAATAAGATCATATGAAAACAATTGCTTCTATATCTAAACGTAGACCATTTTTGTTCCTTGCAAAAATGTTTTTAGAATTCTTTTTTTTTTAATGTTCCAATTTTTTTTTCTTTTTCAATGAAGTTTTTATCACAGCTGTTCAGTGAAAAAAGCTCAGATCTCTTCACAGGCAGTTAAACAATCTCAAATGTGATTTCTTTGTGTGCCTGTGTATATGAACACTTGTATTTGCTGGTGTCGTGGTCCTACACATCTCTTTTCTCAGTGAGACTTTGGCTGTTTTTTTAAAGATGAATGCTTTTGTTGGGTCAGACAGCCCAGGCACACCTGCTAATGGCCCCTCCAAACATACAGTAACTAAAGAACAGCAGTAAAATGGTAATTGCCAGATAGACTTGACTCCTGAGACCGCTCTCTTTCTCTGTCCCTCCTCCAGAGTTTTTTTTTTTTTTTTTACTGTATTTCTTGCGGCTGGTTGTGGCGCCGTGTCCTCATAAGTGCAGTCTTCTCAGAGAACTTTACCCAACCTGCTGTTAAAGGACTAATTGTGGAGATTTCCCCTCGCTTGTCCTCTGCTATCCGTGTTTATTCAAACATCAAACCAACACTTTCATTCCCTTGGAAATGTAAATATTGGAAAAACGCAAGAGAGAGCTCAAGATGCAGAACCAAACTTTGTTATAATTTTCCCCACTGCTTTTAAATTATTTAAATACTGAGCACTGGTGCATTTAATTTTAAACTGAATAAATTCTAATTGTAAAAATAATTGTATAAATCACTTTATATCAGGTGGCCTTAACTACTATGTACTTACATTTAAATGAATCATTTGGTCCAATGCACTTAAGATGTACATACATGTTTTACATTGTGCATATATTTTTTAAAAATGCCAGTGTGAAGTTACATCTGTAATTAATTTTTGTAATAACATTTAAACCTACCTAACCCACCCTTAAACCTACCCATACCACCAAACCTGTCCTTAACCTTACCCGTATCCCATTTTGCAATACATTGTGATTGCAATAAATACACTGTACCTACGTAAGTACATAGTAGATAAGGCCACTTAATATAAAGTGTGACCAAAAATACATTAAAACCTAAGATCTTGTCAAATGCAGCTCTGCATATTTATCATAAAATGAAGCATACGCTGTGTTCTTAGTGATTATTGTGAATAACATATTTAAAGGGAATCCCTGTGTGAAATTATAAATATCGAAAGAGAGATTCCCTTGAGAAATTAAGTACATAAAAAAAAAATACAATGGTGCTTAAATGAGCAGATATATTTTCATATATTTCTGGCCATCCAGGAACGACTCGTGTCATTTTTTTTCCTTAAAGTTCAAGCATTAACGCAGAGAACAATAGCACATTTTCTTCCCAATCACTGCAGAACAGGGAGCTGGCAAATTGAAGCAGCAAAACAATAATTCCCTTGATTAGCCCCTTTCTGTGTGGGGTAAGTGAACTGTTTATACTGTGGAGTACCTCAGAGAGAGCAGAGCAACCAAAACAGCCTCATTAGCCGCGCAGTAATTGGATAACTTCATTTCAGCAGGACAACCAGAACACGTCACCACAGCTTTCTGCAAAGTGCAAGACTTTACCAAAGTAGCCTTCGTTAAATCTTTTATTAGACCCATTTGTTAGATTAAATATAGTTCTTAATAGATCGTTTTGAATGTCAGAAATTCAGATCTGACTTCATACAATAAACAAATAATCTGTTGTCAAAATAATTTCCAAGTTATTAAGATGAATATGCTTTTTTTTTTGCTTTGTTTATACTCTTGGAATATTAAGAAGTGAAGCCTTTTCTTTAATTGTTTTGCATATGGATTCATGCAACTTAAAAATGATAACATAGAATCTTACTGCTGTTTAAAATGTAACGAAACTTCCATGTTTCCATTATTAGAACAAAAGCTTTGGTTATACGCAATGACCGTACAGGTTATCAAACTTCAAACAAATCTTCACTTTGTAGCAGTTCCAAGATTCAGTCATCAAGCGAAGCAAAACCAATGGTTCCTTTTTTATGATTTCATCAAAGAAAATAAAATGAATAAAATTAAATCTTCATTTTCTAATATTCTATTATTCTATAGATTGGCAAAACAAAACTTCGAACAGTTCTTCGATTTTATATGCAAAGCTGAACAATGATTCTTTTTCGGTTTTATGACTCTGTAAACAAATGAAACTAAATGATAACTAATCTTATAACGTTCCTGCTTATAGATATTAACAAAACAAAACAAAAGCTTCCATTTAACACACAACAAAAGATTTTGTTTGATAACAGAGAATCATAAAACGTGTTTATGTATAAACATATGCATTTTGAATCATGAAAAAAATCTTTATTTGGAACTGTTTTATTTTCATACGTAGTTGGTCGATTTTATGAGTAGGTTGTGCTTGTTTTGTGTCATTGTTTAGGTAAGTGAATCATCAATATTGTCTAGCTCAAACTTGTTTGGCATCGTTAGAGTGACATGTAGGATAGCTGGGTATGAATAATAGTCATGACGTATTGCATGCGGGGCCTGTGCTGTCATCGGCCGGCTCCAGAGAGGTGTCAGTTAAACGCCTTCAGGCCTATTGCAAAAAACATACATGCCGATCATAACCACTCATGTCCCCCGCTCCACGACATCTATGATTTATGAACGACAAAGTGTGCATGCTTAATGAGTATAGACAGTCTTCAGCTTGCAAGCACTACTACTTTACCTCATTTTTGGTATCCATACGCATTGTTTGGGCTGTAAAAGCTTAGCATGTGTATGCTTGTATATGTGTGTGGGGTTGTGCAAGCGTTAATGGTTTCACACAGCATGCAGGCTTTCCATGGAATTGCTAAAACTCCACGGCAGGTCATGTGACCTCTTCCAAATGTCGTGAGTGGTCAGACTCGTGACTCGTTCTGTAACGCGGGGTGTGATTGGTTCTCGTTCCGCACCAATCACAATTTAGCTTTTTGTCTGTGTGCGGCTAGCAGCCCTACCATATAATGATGGTTGTACTGAATCAGACCTTAAGTGTCTCAGAGATTCATTATCTAATCACTGCCAGGACGACCCTCCACAATACACCCTGATTATGATCGGAGGACCCTACACTCGCTATCTGCCTTCGCTTCCACACCAACATACATGTGGCAAACACGCAGCGCCCCCGCTTGCCCTGAGTTCGAAGAGGGACAACAGCTTGTATTCTCACCATGTCTTATAAAATCATTTTCTCAGACTCGACATTAAAAAAAAGGTGGTAACGTCAGTTTTGACAAAAGTTCGATGAAGGTCATCGCTGTTTGGAATAGTTCAAGTGCCTAATGATTTGCATAATAATTAGCAATGATAATTACTGCTTATTATTATGGTCTTGCAATATGCCTTTGTGATAAAGTAGATGACTAGCAAAATAGATTATTAATTAATGTCTGTTGTTAATGTTAATGTAATGTTAAATACTCTTAATGCATTTAATTGCATAATTAAATACAATTAGTATAATATTCAAATGAAATGCGTATTTTGTGTTTTTGATTAGGAAGTCATTTCATACTTACTTCTAACAAGTATTTAAAAGATAAGCTAAATCAATACTTGTCAAATCGAATCTTTTGCAATTAGATATTTGTAATGACGTTGCGATTTAGTTTTTTTAAATCTATAAATTTTAGATGTGATGTTGAATAACAAAAATAATATTAATAATAAAAACAAATTATAATTAAGTAGTTGACATGTGATTTAGTGTTAGCCTAAACATTCAAATAAGCGTACTGCTTTAAAATATGAAAACATATTATATGTTATTTAAAAGAAAAAATTAAAATGTACTTAAGTAAAACTTTTAATTTCACAACATGAAAAATTGAAAGTACACATATTAAGTGTACTTAATATATAGTATTTCAATTTTAAATACACTTAAGTGGCCTTTTATTTCATTATTTATGTCAATATTATGTTCTCTACAAGTACAGTTATTTAAAAAAGTACACTACAAGTGCACATTAAATACAGTTAAGCACCCCTAGTGAAAAAAATAAATAAATAAAAATAAATAAAAAGATATTTATTTATGTATTTATTCTTGAAGTTTGTTAAACTGGAACAACTAATGAACTTAATGCACTTGAATTGTGTTTAAGTAGTGTTGAACTGAAGGTGATTGTGCTAAAGTGGAGCTATTGCAAGTATACTTTACATACCCTTTAAAAATCTTGCAATTGAAGACTGATATTATTCAAAGATCATAAAATCTTCATCAATAGTCACATTAAAACTAAGAAATGTGCAGTGTGCAAAAGTAGTACACTAAATGAAGTTTAATAGATTTGAACTAACTATACTGTTGATCTATACTACGAAATAAGTGTATTTTAAACCCATGGCTTTTGGCTAGGGACTGATTTTGCGAGAGTGTTTGTGAATGTTTGACACAGTTAGTGTGTTTCAGCTCTTGCTCAGACAGCACTATACTATATCTGACACTGTAGTAATTGTACGCTTGTAAGTGTTTGTTTGCAGGTATGTGTTTCAAGGAAGTGAAGGATGTAATCTATAAGTCTGAAGGGTGAGAGGGTTTATTGGGAAGATCATCCACACACACACACACACACACACACGCGCGCGCGCGCTGCACCGCTCTAGATGTGTGTCACAGTGCAACTACAACCAGTCAATGCCCAGCATGCACCACCCTCCCAGCATGCCTCAAATCACCGCTCTCTCATGCCGTTTCAATCTGAAAAATATATGTATTCTTTCTTCTGTTTTTTTTCTTTCTCTCATTCCCCTCTCATCCATCGCTCCCCTCCCCCTCCTCTCGCTGGCCCATTTCTCTTCTTTTTCTGTGGAAATTGAGAATGTTGGCAGGTCAGGGGGTTTGTGCTGCAGAAATCATTAGCAGAGAGATACTAACACAGCGGCTGAACCCAGGTCAGAGCTCCACGCTAATGAAAGTCTCTCCAGCAGCAGCTTTTCATCTGAGAAAAACTCACATCACCCACAGACTGTCTGTATATCTATCTATCTATCTATCTATCTATCTATCTATCTATCTATCTATTTATCTATCTATCTATCTATCTATCTATCT
>JAUYWG010000042.1:833347-850768 GCA_034779775.1 Enteromius afrohamiltoni
TCTGGATTGAGTCTGTCTCAGTTTGTTCTGTTTCTTCATGTGATTCCAGACAGACTGGATGATGATCAGATCAGATCCCTGTGTGGAGCACTGGCTGTCAGACAATAATCTCACTGCGTTATTACAATTAATGACAAAAATAATGTTTGGAAATGTAAACTGCTATTTCCAGCTTACACGCTACTGCAAAAGATAGAAATAACCCACTTAAAGTTTGCCATACTAGTGGCCTTTTGCACAGTACTATGTATATACATGTAGAACAACATGTCTTGTTGTGTTCTGGCATAGAACTGATCTGAACACATTTCTATATTAGCGATTGTACACTGGTTTCATCCAGCACAGAAATAGATTTTTTTTTTAACAAAAGTACAAACGCTGTCATTGTGCACTTCTTGAATCCTTTTAGCCTTCAGGTCTTACCCTACGTTTACCATGTGTACCCCACTGCATAACCACTGAAGCCTCAGCAAGGCTTAGTACAACATTGTAGTCTGATAAGTACACATTTAACAAGAATGACAAGCGTTTGTGTTGTTTGCACAAGCTGTGTTTCTGCGGTCAAGCATCTGCTTTTCATTTTAAAGAAGTGTGTGTGAGATAGTGTGTGTGTGTGTGTGTGTGAGACTGTGTGTGCATGCCATCTCTGTCATACCTGTGCCTCGCGCACTGCAAGGGAGCCACATTGTTCAGTGCAACATCAGGATGTCGTGCATTTAGGAAATAATTACCCAGCATCCTGCTGTTTTGAAACTCTTTTTCATCTTCTCTAATGGCTTCTTCTTCATTGGTCTCTAATCCTAAACAGGACGTAACGTGCAGAAGGAAGACGCGGCCGCTGCTGTCCCCGCTGGAGCAGAGAGGACGTGAGCCTTTGATGTTCCACTCAAAATTATTAATTCCCCGCGTCAGGTTCTGCGTTTCATCTACATTTAAAGTCCAAATCTCCAGTTTGAGCAAAGCTTCTGCTATGCAAATTAGCTCCTAATGTGCATGCTGGGTTTGCTGGGGATGTTTAATGTATTATTATTTTTTTGAGGAAATTAATGACATCTGCGTCAGTTGATATTGATCTAAAATCTAGACAGTCGCTCCCCGCTGTGCATCAGATGAGCTTCATGTCTTAGTGTGGCCTTCACATCACTGGGACAAAAGTTTGAGCGTATGAAGCTAAATCAAATGTTTGATATGAAAATGATCTATTAAAAGTTTATCAATACAGCATTAGTTCAGTGATGATTCTTTTATCATTTACTCATCCTCACATTGTTCAAACCCCCATCACTGACTTTACTTGTGTGAAACCCAAATTAACTTTTCATAAAACAAGTTAGCCCTTGCTTGTGCTTTTTCATTTATTTACTTTTTTTACTGACAATATTAAAGCTTTCAGATCTCATGCATCTCACTGATATTAAACCTGGCCAGATGCATCATGAATCTCCAGATTTGAATATGAAGGAGATTTGAGCCGCAGTTGAGACTTTCAGCAAAGTCAAAAACTTAATGTCAACTTTGTAGGAGTAATAGTTTAAGAGATTATGATGTTTTCAGATGTTATCACTTTATTTTAGTGTTCATTGACAATTTTAAAGCAAACACAATGTACACTCAAATATGTACACTTTAGGTACCAATATATATCTTTAGGGAACCAAAATGGACCCTTTTGAAAATATACCGCCCCAGTGACAGCTTTTATACCTTTATTTCTGAGAGTTTAGGGTTAGGTTTAGGATTATTTATTTAATTATGCATAATTTACTGTAACTATAGTAAGTACAATATGTATAACTAATAAAATGTAATATAATTTAAATTAATTAAGCCCATTTTTAGAGTGTGTTCTTGACCCTCTGATGCAGGACTTAATGTAATTTCATCATTGCTTCTATTTTCTTTGAAAAATGGAGAAGCATTTATGGTAAACTAAATTACAATGTAATTTCTGTGGAAACATCTAAGGCATGTTTTTAAATTTATTTATAATGATGAACCTGCATTTCATATTTACTTTAATATATATTAATATGTTAAAAACTTTCAAGCACACACACACACACACACACAAATAATATTAAAACTTAATGATTCATTTGATTTTATTACAAATTTGCGCTTTTTAAAGTTGTCTAGAGAAACGTACAGGTTACTTCCGTAACCCAGGTTCCCTGAGATACGAGAACAAGTACTGCGTTTGCTAAGACGCTATCAGAAATACTCCTTATTTCCTTCTAACTGAAGCCTATTCAATCACGCTGTGAAACTGCAGCGGCCATTGGTTGCTGAAGTGGTTTAGATTAAACCAATCGACAGGGCGCCGTGTTAGAGCGACCATGGACACAGCTCCCGCCGAAGCCTGACAGAATGGGCGGGGCCAGCATGTATATATGGTGGCACCTTCGCCGGTATGAGTTAGGTACTTCGATTGAAGCGACAAGCACTTACGGCGCAGCAAGGGACGCAGTACGAGTGAAGTATCGCCAGGGAAGTACCAGCTCAGGTTCCCTGAGATACGGGAACGAGTACTGTGTCCCTTGCCTGCTAAGATGTTATGGGAACACGATTCAATACCAAATCTGACAGCGGGCCTAGGTGAAAACCAGATCACACAGTCACATAAGCATGCAGAGGAATAACTGCTTCACTTATACATTATGCGTCCTTACACTTTAAAGGTGTGTGAGCCTGCGCTGGTGGTTGGGCAGGTATTGGCCAAAGCAGCGCGTAAGCATACACTGAGCTTAAGTCCGCGGGTTGGGAGTGTAAAGCCAAGATGTGGGTTATTTATCAGTTAACCCTTTAAGTATGATGCTGAGCTCGCGGTTGGGCAACTGAGCAACCAACGTGGCGAACCTATGAAAACAATAGAATTTAACAGTCACTGTCTGCTGTTTGAGCGCTTCATCTTCTCATAGCCCTTTTCATCAGCGCCGTCGAACGACGCAAAGGCGTTTGCAGCAGGGTTTCGAAGCCGCGCTGAGTAAAGCGCCTTCCACTTTGGTGAGTTCATTGTGAACCTCTGGGAAGAATGGTGTAGACCTCTGCCGAGGGGCTTGGGGGTGCCCTGGCAAGTACCATTCGTCCAGGTTCTTGAGGCAGAGCCCAATCCAGTCCCAGCTCACTGACTGCCTTTGAGAGGACACGGAAAAGTTCGGCGTCCATCCTGGCTTTAACAGAGCTGGATTCAGACAGAGTAGAGGGGGCGGGGTCTCCTGAGCCGGACAGCTCATCCGTGGATTCAAGCGACATGCTGTCATCTTGTACCTCTTCCTCGCTGAGGCCAAACGAGATGAGGTCACTCGCGGTAGCAGAGGGACAAAGGTCTTCGCTGGTGAAGAGGACAGGTGAGGACTCTACAGTGGGAGGAGGCGAGGCACGCAGGGGCCGTCCTCTGCCCTGCTATCTTTTCCTCAAAAGGACGCTATCCTGGCACGTAGAGTTGCCATGCCGAACAGCTCGCAGAACGAGCACTACGATCCAGAGAGCGCGGCCTCTGCGTCAGACAAGCAACGCACTCCTCGTGCCTGTCAGCGGCGTGCAGGGCAAATCCGCAGACAGAGCAACGGTGACCGGGCATGTTGCTCCAAAGAAATTTGCTCTTTTAGAAAGGCACTCAGATCGCTTAATACCATATGGCGTGGGCAGGGGATTTCTCCAGCTGCAAGGCTTCCAGTCAGGACCAACAAATGCTTCATCGCTGAAGGAGAAGAATCTAACTGATACCAGCGAAGGTGCCACCATATATACATGCTGGCCCCGCCCATTCTGGCGGGCTTCGGTGGGAGCTGCGTCCATTGGTTGCTCTAGCACGGCGCCCTGTCTGTTGGTTTAATCTAAAACCACTGCAGCAACCAATGGCCGTTGCAGTTTCACTGCGTGATTGAATAGGCTTCAATTAGGAGTATTTTCCATAGCGTCTTAACAGACGCAGTACGAGTGAAGTATGGACAGGAAACATTCATTCTCTTTAAGTACACTTAATGTTGACTTTTACTTAATACTGTATTCTCCAAGTAAGGTGTTTAGGTAACACTTGTTAACTAACTACAACTTGTCCCTCAATATGTTTGCTGCTTATCAATAGTTAGCGCGGTAATTGTTACGTTTAGGTATTGGGTAGGATTAGGGATGTAGAATAAGGCTTAGGGTTAGGGGTTATTAATATGTGCTAATAAATAGCTAATATTCTAGTAATATACATGCTAATAAGCAAGTTAAGAGAGCCTAAAATAAAGTGTCACTGGTGTTTTTAATATATAATAGAAGTTTCTTTTTAAATGCATGCTTACTTTAAGAGTTGAAGTAAACTACAAGCGCACATTCAATACAAATAAGCACACTTCTTTTTCACAAGTGCACTCACATGAAACGGAGACTCCAGTCATATCAACAAACTAATAAAAGCTGATTTATTTTCATTGAAGAAGCACATTTGCAGCACACCAGACAAACTTTATCAGTAACTCCCCGTGACCAGATAATTCCACTCAAAGAAATTAATACTGAATGAATTAGTCATATCTGATTATGTCACATTTATACAATTGCAGCAGTAATTTAAAATAAGAAGAAAATAACTGTGCGACATTCACTTTCAGTCTGTTCTTCACATAAAAATGTTCTTTGACTTGCTCCTATTGAGGTGGGTACAGGTAAGATTAGGAATAGATATGGTGGTATGGGTAGGTTTAAGGGTGGGTCATGATGTAGGGTATGGGTCAACAGTTAGTATATCACAAATACATCTCAAAAGCAAACACCTTTGCCATAACATTAATTCCTGTTAGATTTTTGTGTGAATTGTGAAGAATTTTGAGAATTGTGTGTTGTGTTTTGAGTCAAAGTCTGATAATTATGGTATGGTTTTAGAGATGTGGTGTGTGCTTCTGCTGTTTGATGTGACAAACTGCGGCATGTTAGCTGGACTCTCAGCTAATTAGACTAAAAGCAGCACTGTTCCCAGAACAGAAAGTTTATTGAGCCGCAGGAAGTGACCTCAGTGGCTGAAGTGCACACAGTGTTTTACTGCAGGTCACTGATGATGTTCAGGGTCTCCTCCCTCGAGCGGCACCAAACAAACCCCGCCCCTCACAGACTAAGCCCCACCCTCCACTCATTTCTTCACAGCTGTGCTCTCACATGGTTTTCATTTCCCATTAAAATGTCTCATTTCCATACAATATCAAAGACCAAAAGAGACTCAAAACTTGAAAAGACTCGAGAAACTTGAAGGACTAGAAGCCAGCAAAGTAATTCAGATCATATGGAAAACACCAATGAATCACTGCCAATGATCTCGTTTGAGCATGATCGTGTTTTTCTTCAGTCTTTGGTTTTGTCTGGATTCTGAAGCCCTTCTGTAGAGTTGTTTAAGAAAATATTTCGAACATGTTGTGTTAATTTCAATTGCTTGATTTCAGCCCAGTATTTGAGTTATGACTGACAAAGTATATTAGCTAAGCATTTTGTTGTTTCAATTTCAGATTTTTGTGGGTGAGACATTGGTCTTTGAGAGATTTTACTGCCAAGTACATTGTGAATGGCTGCACTCATTTATTTTACATTAGACAACTAGAACAATTATTTTCTCGCTTATAGACACCAGAGGTCTCTGACCACATTAAATAAAGCTTACAAAGTTTGAAAGGTGACATGTAAGAATCAGGGTATTTAAATGGAGAGCCACGTTATTTACTGTGTGGTTACACAGTTACTCTTACTGTTATTTGTTTGGTGAAACACTTTGTCATAATTGGAAACACATGAGAAAGACGTTCCAAGAACATCATGTCATGGTATTTCAGAAGAGCCATCCTTAACCAACATTACCCATAATGCATTGTTGAAAACAGTATGGTAGATTTTAGATGGCACACATACTGGATCATGTTCGGAATTACATACTATACAGTTTCATCGGTATGTACACTATAATAACTTCTGTGCACAGAATAACCAGATAACCAACAACATTTATCAAAGTATGCAGTATGCAACTAGAGGTAACTCTTTATCTACTTACTGTAAGCTGACAAAAATGTAACTGTATATAGGTATTTAGAAAACATATAAGTTCACTGTAATAGCGTGCATGCATACAGTAAGTACATTTTACCAATTGACTGATTTAAATATAAGTACATAGTAGTTAAGGCCACCTAATATAAAGTGGGACTCAAATTGGAAGAACATGATGATATCTGGATGGCACGTGAAACAAAACAAAACAAAACAAAGTTAAGTACATGTAACAACAATGTAGGAATGATCTTGAAAAAAAAATGAGGTAACACTTTATTTTAAAGTGTCATAATACAGAGTAATTACCTAGTAAGTACTTAGTAATAGCCGTTGTACTTACATGAAATAAAATGTATTTATCATGTACTGTAACTAAGTGACGGAACAGTTTGTACTTACAGTTTGTAATTATGCAGATGTAACAGGCAGCTGATAGGGCCTTCCGCACTGCTGTAGTTCCAGAACTAAAAGTACAGTAAGAAAGTACAGGGATGAATTTGTACTAACTATTTCCCAGTACACACTGTGCCAGTTTAAAGGGTTGCATTCGCCTACGAAGTGACATAAGCCGGTCGACAGTGATGTCATTTGTGCACGGCGTTCAACCAGAGAAACAAAGAAGAACACCATAGTTAAAGTCTTCAGGTAAATGCTGTTTAATAAGTATCTAGTTGATACAATGTCTACACAGTTTATGCACACACTGCGTTTTAAATAATTGCGGGTGAGGGCATTTTGGTACGTGTTCAGACAATGAGTGTACACTTACGTCACCGATTGTTCCTGGACACTACTATGAAGTAGGAGCTAATTTAATTCCTCCTAACGGAGGTCTTAGAACTAAAATCGCTCCTAGTTCCTTTGGTGCTGTAACGATCAGCTGGATGTGCCAGCACAGCTCTGGATGGCACTCCAGCTCTCCACGAACGGTGGAGTGTTTGTGTTTGTTTTGACTCTTATCAATGAACTCTTGTCTCCACCCTTCACATGTGTTGTTATGGTCACTGATATGTTCTCCAACCCACTTCATGTGTTTCCATAGCTACTGATATGTAGCTGATATGATACGCCCCCTCTGTGTCCTCACCTCCTGTATAAATACCCCAGAATTCTCTGTGTTCCCCGCCCATCATTGTGTATGGCTTGTCCTACCTTTGTAAGCGTTTCCCCAAGTGTTCTGTCTCTGTGTTTTGTTCTTGGATTTCCCGTTGCCGATCTCGCCTGTTCCACGACTTCTGATTACTGTTGCTGCCCATTACGGACTCTGTTTGCATATCGTCTGACCCTCTGCCTGGTATTTGTGTTTTGCCTCATCTCTGACATTGTTGTTCGCCAGTCTCTGACCGTTGCCTGTTTTGTCCCGTGAGTTTACCCTTTTAATAAATACCCTGGATATGGATTCACACGCTCCCCGTCTCGTTCATGACAGGTGCGAACACACCAAAAAGTGGGTAGTTCCACAATTAATTTGGGTACTATGAAATAGTTCCTGTGGTGCGAAAGGCCCTTCTGTTACAATTATGTTACAGAGTTACACAGCTGCTTATGATGGATAACCAAAAGATGCATGTTATTATAAATTACACAGGCATAAGCTACTTAAAATACAGTGTATTGGGATTGTACTTAAGCATAAGTATCTGTGTAACAGACTCGGTGTGTAACATATGTGTAACAGTAGCTGTCTGTTGCATCTACATCATTACAAACTGTTACATGATACGTACATTTAATTTCACGTAAAAACACTAAGTACCTAATTAGGTTATTACTCTGTATTATGACACTTTAAAATAAAGTGTGACCAAAAATGGTTTACACTTTATTTTAAGGTTTTCTCGTTATAGTTTAATTATACATTTAAGTACCGAGTAATATAAACGACATGCATTTACTATATGATTAGGGTTAGGATTAGGGTTACTTGCATTATGTATGCATAATGTATTATTCATTTAGTAGTAAGTACATGTAATATGTGTTACAAGGAAACCTTAAAATAAAGTTTTACCAAAAATGAAAACATTTACATAACCACCATTACCCACAATGCATCATTCAAACCTGAATGAGAAGGCAAATCTGCCTCTGATTGGCTCATCTGCGTCCAATAAGTGGAAGTAAACCTTACTTCCTTTAAAGATGACCTAATGCAGAATGACATTCTTCTTTTTACTGTATCCGTTAATTTAAATGAAGCTGTTTACACACACCATATATCCACAGGGCCTCGAGAAACCCTGCCCCCTCACAAGAGACGGGCTGAGATTGAAGGCATGTGCCTCATTTAGGGACTAAACAGACAGCACTTTCTGTGTGAAAGGCTCGTTGTGAGGAAGCAAGGCACCATATCGCACCCTTAAATGATCTAGAACAAGTTCCGATGAGGTAACAAAGGACTACAATGCTTAGAAGCAGTACTAAATAAGTTAGAAAAACTTTTTGTCATTTTTTTAATCACTGCTTAACCACACGCACAGGATTGTGGGATGACGTAGGCAGTGAAAGATCTATGAAGTCCAACCAGATAAAAGCAAGTTAGCTAGGATGTTATGCAAACTGTAGACTCGGACGTGATTTGTTACCTTCTTACTAGCATTTTTTTTAGGCATCGTCTGAGTAAGTCTAAAGCCCAGGGCCGCAACCGTCATAGACAAGGGGACACTAAGTCCTTCTCCCCAGTAATTATAAATGACAAATTTTACTAAGTGTTGCATTTGTAGGCTGGTTTTCCTCAGTGGTCTAACCATAAATGAAGGCTTTACTATTCACAAAAAAAACCTTTAAAAAGCCCCTCCCCCGACAGGCCATGCTTTATATGCCATCTCCAAATCCTTAGTAAGCTACCAAGTAACAAATAATAAAAGTTTTTTTTATTAAAAGTTTAATTCAACTAGCCTCAGGACATTTTTGAGTGTTTTGGCATTAAATTTATACAATGAAAGAAAAATCTCCTGAAGCTGGTTGCCATAAGGTTTTAAGTTTCTACACTAGAACTATTGTCTTGTTTTAGTATATGTCTTAGTTTTAAAGGGTTACTCCACCCCAAAATGAGAATTGTCTCATTAATCACTTACCCCCATGTCATTCCAAAACCTTAAAAGCTTTGTTTATCATTGGACCACAATTTAAGATATATTGGATGAAAACCGGGAGGCTTGTGACTGTCCTATTGACTGCCAAGTAAATAAAACTGTCATGGGGAGAAATGTGTGAAAGACATCCTCAGAATATTCCATCTGAAGTTTATGTAGCGATAGAACACTTTTTGTACGCAAAGAAAATAAAAATAATAATGTCTGCTAATACTCTAATGACTGATTTAGTTGATATTGTAGTTGCAGAGTTACTTACCGTTAGTAGAATGTCTACAGTTTTATTTTAATCTATAATGCCTCAAGTTTTTTTTTAAAGCTTGTTGTTTAATAATCGCTGCAGCACTGTATATCCTCCTGATTCACCACAGACAGGGAGCTGGGAGACAGAAGGAGACGCAGCACATATGCTGTACAAGGAATGCTTGTTTTCTCTTCTGGTGTGTCAGCACTACCCTGTCCCTAGTAAATTATATTGTCATATTTGTTTTTCAGTCTGACAGCAGTGTTGAGAGCTAAAGGAAGTGATTTACTTATGACTGATCAAACGCTTCTCGCAGAAGAGCGCAGCTCTGTCTCCGTCAGACTGAGGAACAGATAAATCACGTGACTCATGACTTCTGGAGCATCCGTCACGGACAGGACGACGTCTTCATATGGCGTGTCTGTATCTCTGTATGTGTACTAAGTGCAATAAATCTCCCTGAGCGCTCGTGGAGGAAAGGTGAAGCCCCAGAGCCGGAGAAGCTCTAGGCGTTTCTTGCTCTCGAACAATGTGGAGATCAAAGGGTTGATCTCTGACAGCTGATGACTGGCTTCCCATGGCCGCTTCACCAAAGGAGACTCACACCTGCAGCAGGTGATTACAGGTAGATCTGCCTGCCTCTAATTGGACAATAAACACCACTTTCCGCCTGCTAATGGCTGCAGTCTGCCTCTCAGACGCCACGATGCCATTTGGCCGTCGCCAGAAGTCTCCTCCTCAAGGCCACCATGATGACACGCTGCAGGAGCGTTCAGCGAAAACTGACATATCTCAGCCTTTGAGACAAGCTAGAGAGAAGGAGAGCATGAGAGAAATCACAATCATTTATTATTTTCCTCTCTCTCTTGATTCTTTAGCTTGAATGTGTCCTGAAGCATTTTGTTAACAGCCTTGCAGCTGTAATCTTTTCACATGTTTGTAAGTGTATTATATATTCTTGAAGTGACTGACACACACCACAACATTCCTGTAACGCTCGGGCTGGAATTTAACGTAATGCCTTTGCTCTGAAATGTCTATATGTTTGGAATATAATAGTACCCCGTGTTTGGAAATGTAATATGTTACAGATGAAGCTACCCTGTTGAACATGTAATAAGTAGTGGGTCTCACTTTATATCAGGTGGTCTTACTATGTACAATTCATTTGGAACTGTTAGCCTTTTTATCACTTAACACGAGAGCTTGCTTTCTACAGCAATGTGAACTGATGATTGAGACGTGGTGCGCTGCAAATTCAAACAAATGAACCAATCAAAAGCTCCAGAATTGCATCGCTTTACTAAAAATCCTTTAAATGCATTTAACACAACACATTAACACAAATTAACCTTATCAACCGACAAACAAGACAAAACTCAATGGCTTATAAACGCTACAACATTAGAGAGAACACAGGACAGGGGAAGATTACAGTGGATCGGGTAACTAATTAACTAAACAAGAACAGGAACATGACCAAATTAGGAAAAACAGGAAACATGAAAATTAAAGCAAAACTAAACAGTGACTGGCAAAAACAACAGACATGGGCGTGACATTACACCCCTAATGGACGGAGTAGCCCCCCAAAAAATTTCCTGTAATTCGGGAACTGGGTTCGGGATCGGCTCTCCCGGCTGTAAACAAGGGACTGGAATTGTGATTGGCTCTCCTGGACGTAAATCAGGAACTGGATTCACGATCGGTTATCCTGTCCATAATAGAGGAACGGGAATCGGGTCTGTTCATGGGGCACTGGCCCGTAGCACCCTCAATAATCCGCTGAGACTTGGGGAAAAGAGCGTTCTCTGGTGGTTGCCCCCGCAGCGTAGGCACCGAAACCTGAATCCACGGCGTGGGGACAAGACTGCATTCTGATGCCGAGCTCTCGGCCGTGCCATTTGGCAGCACTGATATTGGGCAGGGCACTGGCAGCACGTCCTTAGACGGCAGCACCGGTCACGCACTCTCTGACGTGCCTTCAGGCGGAAAGGCTTTTCGTTCTGTCAGCGGCTTGATGGACATCAAGCGGCCATCGGCTTGAGCCAGGAAGTCTCCCAGACACTGGTAAACCACTTCTCTTCAACTCAGTCCTGCGGTGTTGGCAGAACAGAACTCAGCTGACAGAACGCGGAAGAAAGGGAGATCTAGCTGGAGAAGGTGGTGAAAGCTGGTGGCCCATTCCATGTTGTTTTAAGGGTTGGTTGATCTGTCATGGATATGTGTAGACTCAGACAAAGACGAGATCGGAGAATGCATTATAAACTTTAATCTTAAATAAACAGACAAGAGGTAGAACACATACATTCCAAATTAACCTTATCGACCGACAAACAGGACAAAGCTCAATGGCTTATAAACGCTACAACATTAGGGAGAACTCAGGACAGGTGAGGATTACAGGTGGACTGGGTAACTAATTAACTAAACAAGAACAGGAAAATGACCAAATTAGGAAAAACAGGAAACATAAAAACGAAAGCAAAACTAAACAGTGACCGGCGAAAACAACAGACATGGGCTTGACAACTTTGTGTTTTGGATATATTTTCTTTTCTTTTCATTTCTTATTTACTTTACCCTTGATGGCATTCAAAAATACGTTTAGTTATAGCAATAAATGAGAGTTGTGGTATTATCTATTATAATATCTATTGTAGTATCTATTATAGTCGGTTTGACTCAGTAATTTGACTCATTAACGAGCCACGCCTCTGTGGCTCTCGCCGAACGGGTTTCCGCCCGGACTGTTACACCCACGTACCCGGAACTGTTGATTCGCTTCAGGTGTTGCTCATTATCTAGATCTTTAAATACCAGCAGATTTCACTAGCCAGTCGCAAAGTCCTGTTTGCCCAGCAACAATCGCGAGTGTTTTTCCTGTGTTTATTACCTTTATTTTCCTGCGTGTATTACCTTTGATCTGTTTACCGTTGAGGATTCTTGCTGCCTGCCCTGAACCTCTTGCCTGGATATTGACTTTGATTCTGTTTTTCCTCTGATTGCTCTGTCTGTCGTGTACCGACCCTGCCTGTCTGTTACTCTAATAAACAAGCCTGCATATGGATCCAACTGTCTCCAATACGTCTTTAAGTAATATTAAATATTTGCCTTTTTTTTCTTTCTCAAATCTTTACACACAAATCCAAGATGCAAAATGCCTCACATCTCTTGCAAAATGAAGCACTGCATTCAAAGCATCACAAACACATCTCAAAAGCAAACATTTGCAAACACCTTTGCCATAACATTAATACCTGTTAGATTTTTGTAAGTGTAAGAGAGGATTGTGTGTTGCGTTTTGGGTCAAAGACTGAGGATTAGTGTAGGGTTTTACAGATTTGGTCTGTGAAGTGTCAGCTTTCAGAAATCGATAAAGTGTCCATTTTCAGGTCACCTGACTAAACGTGTTCAGAGTCCTCCTGAAGCCCAGCGCTTTACACAGCATGTTTGTGTGTGTGTGAGAATGTGTTCATGTGCATGTTTGAAGTCTGAGGCTGGATGCTCGTTTGGATGTGAATGTAATTACGGTAGGAAGATCAAAGACGTCCAGGACGAGTGATGTTTCGGGGGAGACTTTAAACACACAGCTCTCTCTTTCTTCCGCTCCTCTGTTCTTCCCTGCAGCCCTGCTGCTCGTGCACATCTCTGCTCGTAAAAAATCATGAGGGCCGTATTTGTCATCTTTATGACTGAGACATATTCTGTGATGAAGACTTTATGAGAGATGCTGTGTCTCTGGTACCGCAGTAAAATGACAGTATCAGATACCACGGTAAAAGTAAAAATCGTCAAGTCAAATCACTTTTATTTATATAGCGATTACAATACAGATATTGTATTGCAAAGCACTGAACATTATCAAACAGAAGAATAGAGTAATGGTAATGTTTAATGACGGAATTAAACTTTATTTATTAGACGTTAAACGCTACCATATTATATATAACAAGAATGCTATGCCGTGCTACATGTTCAAAGTATCAGCACAATTTAAGTCAAAGGTGTGAGCACAATCTCTTTATTATTGCTTGTTTCCACATTTCAGTTCATACACTCTCAGAAATTAAGGTAGAAAAGCTGGGGCAGGACATTTTCAAAAGGTATGCTTTTGCACCTATTATGTTCAAATATGTACCTTTAAGGTACCAAAATGAATCCTTTAGATACCTTTTTAAAAGGTACTGCCCCAGTGACAGCTCTTCTACCCGTTATTTCTGAGAGTGTACTAGGCTACTAGTGAGAAACCAAAAAATGTGACACACATTAAAACGCTTCTTCTTTGTCTTGATTTCAGCTCTGCTGTACTCGAAAAACTTCATATGGGATGCTTGTAAACAGCATCAAAGAAACTATTTTAATTCCATGCATAGGCCCTCTCGATCCAGTCTGCTGTGTGTAAATGTTAGGCTTTCGAGTGTACAGTAAATCTCTGCGATACCTTTTTGTATTAGTATTAGTGTTTGATCTCTCTGTAAGCTTCGAGCTCCATTGATTACACAGTGGTGTAAAGTAGTAGTTAATCAATTAAAACGCATTTCTGGAGCTTTATTTATGAGATTTAACCTTTATAAGCTGCTGACATCTTTTCTTGGCGTTATTTGATTTGCAGCAGACGCCTGGCCGGGGTTTTACTGTGTAAATGTGAGCACCTCCAGCGCGGCCGGCTGCTTTCTAATGTACTCAAGAGGTAAATTGGTGTCTCTTGAGTAGGTGTGTTGACCTTTAAGAGACAGGGAAAGGACATTCAGTCGAACTGAATGCCACAGCACTAATGCCTCACAGCAACTATCTTACCAGCATGCTTCACATAAAATACTTGTGCATTAATATAAGTGAACTTTATAGTTTGGGGACAAAATAGTCCCCATTCGTTCTCAGGTGAAGAAATATAAAAAACATAATACAAAAATACATAATATAAATACAACATATATAAAAAAAAGATTGCATTTTCATAGTAAACACTTTTATATTGTTACTTTTGATCATTATACTAATAATGTTTTAAATCAGCGTATTGGATAGATTTCTGAACATGTGACTCTGAAGCAAAATACTTAAATAGTAATATACAGCTAACAGAACATTGTCGCACAATGCTAAAATATTACTGTTTTTACTGTAATTTTTGATTATAGAAACGCAGCCTTTGCAAGCATAAGGGACATTTTGCTTTTATAAAGTAGTGTAGTTTTTCTATAATCATTACAAGTATGTCTCACATTACATTAAAATTATATAACAATTCTGGTTTTTTTTCCTTAAAAAAGGGTTAATATAAAACTAATAATTAGTGTGTCTATAAAAAGTAAATATTTGACGTTTAGCTACATGAATAATAGTAGTTATTGTTCACAGGAATCATTATTCATATTATTCACAATGAAGTATAAGCCCAACAGAAATAAAATATATTTTTTAAATATTAAAAACAGAAACAAATATCACTGTGGCCTCTAAAAATGAACAATATTTGGTTGTTGTGAGCATTTATAGTGACATTAGAGTTTTTATTCATTCATATACTCATCCTACCCATAAACTATACATTTTATGAATTGTTTTATAACTGACTAAACATTAAATAATGACTATCCATTTATTGGGTTAGAATTAGTCTTCAGGTTAAATATGATTTAAATATATTTTATTCAGATAGCATGTCCTCAATACTGATTGTTGTCTGTAGACTAAAGCGAAATTCTATCCAGATGAAGAATATGAGCTGGATGTACATCTGTCATCAGTCTCTGAAGCATTTAGTGGCATGTTGAAAACACAGAGAACACAGAGCTCCTGTCATCTGCAGCTACTCGTCTGCAAGCCCCGGCCAACCAGAGACTTTATAGAGTGCAAAACCACTGGCTCCACGCAAGCACAGAGGAGCTGCTGTGTCCCGCCGCGTCATGAGAGAGACGCTGGGAAGATGTGTGAGGGTTCAGACGCAGGGACACCCCGTGGCTCTGTCTCCTCTGGGAAACTGAGCTGTCCTGAAGGAAACAAGGCCTCTCGTTCCCATGAGGAGCGGCGGGTCCCTGCTTGTGGCTGGAGATCAAGTAATGAGACGACTGACACGGAGCTTAAACAGAAGCAGATGGCATTAATAAAGTGCCGTGGGAGTATGTGTGTGTGTGTGTGTTCACGGCTGTCCTTCTGTGTACAGTCATCTTAAAGACTCTCAGGTGTGTGTGTGTGTGTGTGTGTGTGCGTGTTCACGAATGTAGTTTAAAGCATCTGAGCTGAATAATACTATTAATGTCTTTAAAAAATTCAATAAACAAATCAGACCCCAGACTTCTAAACTTTAGCATCTATATAAATATACACTGCCCTCCAAAAGTGGTTTGGAAACACTCTAGAAATATGGTGTTTTGGACAATATTGGCATGAATCCTTTTTAATTTGTGATAACGTCCCTGCACTGATAAGGGACAACACAAACTATAAAAATATATTTTATTACATAAACAGTTTATGCATAGAAAATACTTACATTTAGATTCATGAAAATATCCAGCATTAGCAGCTATCACAGCTCTGCATCATCTGGGTGTCCGAGTGGTCAGTTTATTCAAACATTGACTTGATATATTACTCCAAACCTGCTGAAGTCCTGACCAACGATGATTCACACTGACTGGACACTTCTGATGGACACCACGGTCCGGTTCCTGGCATAACTGAGACATAACTGAATGTTACTCTTATAATGCATTACACTTTTAGGTACATCTACATCCATTATAGCTATAGCCACAATGAATAATGTATAATGCATTCAGATGTACTGTGTGAACATCTTCTGTACTGTATAAGATGTATATTACTGTGCTAATAATATGTTATAACGCATAAAGATTGTCTTTAATAGGTTACAAGCTTTACGGAAAGCGATAACAAGGTATCTAGACACAAGGTCTGTTTGTGTGTGTGTTATCAGTGGTGATGTTCACTGGAGTGTTTGTGTGTGCTGTTAAGGTAAATACTCTGCCAGTATGATTGATCAGAGCATTGATGAGTGCAGCATTCACCTGTTCACAGGCAGCAGATACTGATCACAGCCTTCACAGACTCAGATTCACCCCCAGTACTGCAGGATTCACAAAAAAGCAGCGGTTGTACCTTGGACAGAATCAATCTCAGCTCACAGGGAGACTCTGTTACAGTTATTCACGCCAGAAACACACTTTATACAAGTACAAAAACCCATAAACTAATGTGGTATCGCTTTAAACAGGGAACACTTATTATTAACTTTTCCCTTAATACATTCTTAATTTGCTGCTTATTAATAGTTAATATGGTAGTTATTAAGGTTAGGTTTTGGGTAGGATTAGGGATGTAAAATTACTACTAATAAATGGCTATATTCTAGTAATATGCATGCTAATACGCATCTAGTTAGGAAACCCTAAAATGAAGTGTTACCGAAAATTCTTATTCTCTTCACAATAACAAACCTGATAAATATTAAACCAATTGTATTATTTATTAAAAGAAATGCACTTTATTATACATTTTATAAAAGAAACAACATACTTTAAAACAATATACTTAAGTGTAAATTAGATTTAAAACACTCGCTTACATGTTCTTTACAATGAAAAATTGTATAGTTTGTGCAATTATTTTTTTACTTTAGAGTGCTTGTTTGAGACATTAAATAGGCACAATATATGACCGAATGTACTGACAAGCATTTATGGCAAACTAAAATGTATAAATTTATAATTTATAAAATATAAAGTAATTTCTCATGAAATTTGTTTGTTGTGTACTTAAACATATTTTTAATTACATATTTGTAATTAGTACAGTAGCTCAGTATATGGTGACTTTATATGGGAACGAGGAATCCAGATAACGAGACAGGTAAATACAAACACAAATGGAACACAAGGACCAGGCTGACAGTGTAATGAACCGTGAAGACACACAAACACATCCAGGGATTTATACACAACAAACTACATCAATGGGTGGAGCCAACAATGAAACACCATGACAACTGACGAGATGGGCGGAGACATGAATCAAACACCAAGGCAA
>JAUYWG010000042.1:874352-888115 GCA_034779775.1 Enteromius afrohamiltoni
CCTTCAGGGGCATTTCGGGAACGGGACGCCATTTGTAAAGATGTTCCAAACGAAAGTGAGCAACTGATTGTCTTCACGAAGTCTGTTAGCGAGGGGAACTATCTGTGATAGTGATTTCTGCTTGTGATCTTGTGTTAGGAGCTCTTGCGATGCATTTTAAAACAAAGTTGGGATTAACTTTGACTTAACATTGAAACAAAAGAATAGGCTGATTAATTTTATCTTTATTTTAATGTGATACAAATTTTTTTTTTGTTTAGAAATATGATTTTAGACCGTAGTGTAAGCAAGTTTAGGCATGTTTAGGTTGAAAAAGTTTAAATGTATGTAGGACACCAGTGAGATAAAATTTAGATAAAATAATAATAATGAGAAGAAATATTTATTTGCAACAACAGCTGGAGCTGAATGCTGCGTGCACACACAGCGTGGTCAAGGTAATGTTTGGTCCGTTGGGATTTCCAAACGCTTATAGGACACAGAAATGCCCTATACCCACTACGAAGGGAGACGGGCATAGGGAAACTCACTTCTGTTTGGAATTCAAGGTTTTATTAATATCACTGCACTTTATGTGCTCTGTTTTTTTTTTGTAAAAACCTTATTGCTTCATATATCACTCTGCTTTGCCCTCAGGCAACCAGTGTTTTCATGATGTTACTTCCTTCAGCTCCAAATGATTAGTCACATGGCATTTACAAGTTAGGAAACTTAAAAAAGGAAAAAAAAAAAAAAAGATGGTATATATTAAATCGCATGCTTGGGCATGCCAGCAGATAGCTTTCTCCAGGCGTTATGGAGCAGCTCGGCTGCTATCATTAGCCAGCGGGTCAGTTTAGTCTGTGAGATCTGTCAGTATTTCGGCGTATTCCACCGCCGTTATCAGGAACGGAAACGCTCTGTCCAGAGAGATGAGTGCCGCTTTGTGCTCACCACAGACCTCTTTCTCTCCCTCTCTCTCTTTGTTGCTCTAACAAGCCCTGCTCAAGCTCCAGTGAAGCGAGAAATTGTAAACTCTGAGAGTGTGGGTAAAGATAAGGCTGTAGTGTGTGTCTCTCCCAGAGAGAGATCAGATAAAGTGCAGAGCTGCAGCAGGACACTGCCGTACAGGCCTCCTCCTCTAATCCACACACCTTTGTATTCACTTGCAAATTCTTCCGGCCCCATAAATATGCATGAGCACCTCCTCAGACACTTCTCAATAACGGCTCTCAATAGATGCGATCAGATCTGGGCCTCGCTCTCGTTTTGTAGCTTTGTGTCCTGTCGCGTGAGCGCAGAAAGCGTTTAAAGTCTTTCTGTGGTAATACACAGATATGGGAGTGGATGTCGTGGCGCAGGTATTGAGGCTCATGTTTTATGACTCTCGCCATACTGTGGTTTGTGTAGATAGAGTGCAGAGCAGTGAGAAAAGTGCACAATGCTGGGTTATCCTCAAGCAGACAGGGCGTTTATATATATATATATATATATATATATATATGTATATAGCAGGACTGTGAGTGATACAGTACATTTTAATGCCGGTTTCATATTTGGTCATATGTTGGATTTATATCCATCCGCAAGGTGATTGAAACTGCTGTAGGCGGACGCCAACCTCTGTGAGTTTCCTCAGTAGTTCTTCCATCTTTCTCGGGGAGGAGCGCGAGCCTGTGAAGAGGAAGCGGAAGTGAGTAATGAAGCAAAATAACGTGATAAACAAACGGTGCAAATCTTGCTTATTGGTCTGATTTTCTTTTTCTTGTCCGCATTCCCCACCACTGTGATTGGGTGAAGAACAATGTGACAGAAAAAGTTCATTGTGAGCCCAGGAGGGTGAATTTTATGTGACAAGAATTGAACAAACAGGTGATGATTGTGTGCCTCATCCTCCTTTGTGCAGATTGTGGTTTCCGGTGCTCCAGTAAATTCCTAAATGTTCCTGGGTCAAACGCTCACAGCAAGTCATCTGCTGAAGGAGTAAGTACATCACACACAGCAAGTGGAGATAGTTCTTATCCAACGGCTTATGAGGGAGTGGTCGATTGGCCCGTGCTGATGATTCCCAGGTGCTCCTGATGTGTAACTAGGGCGATGCTGATTAGTATATATATATATATATATATATATATATATAGTTCGACGTGAGGGGTCCTCCGTTGTTTTCAGTTGTTTGGCTTAATGTCATAGTTTGCATGCATATATAAAGTATTTCACAATACCAAGGCGCAATTGATCATGAGATGCGCAAGAGCCAATGACAGCCAGTGATGACGTAAGGACGTAAGCTCATTTTTTGAAATCGCTCACAGACAGGAAGTACACGGAAGACGGAGACAGCGACCGCGTCTATTACTCTCACAAATCAATCGGTTTGAATCAAAAGACTTGGAATATTAATGTCTTTCAAATAAATGATGATGGTGGTTGTATCTGCCTGCTATATCTTGTGTTTTATTGATAGATGGTAGGTTTAGGGGCAGGGTTTGGGTTACGTGCTCATAAATGTGTAAATAATATAATTTAAAATAACTGTTTTGACTGTTTACATTGAAAAATCACACCCCTACATATATGCAATAATGCTAATGCTTTTACCCAATATATCTTTTAATTATGACGATAAAAATATATATATATTGCGCCGGCATATTGACGCTAAGGGTTTCCTATTTAAAACAATCTCATGTCGAAATGTGCCTGAAAAGGGGTACCTAAGGATCGAAAAAGGACGCAAAAGGATCCTGACTTGCTCCTGTGTTGCCGAAATGGTACATGAAAATCACGAGTGACTAGAATCGCAGCTCACACACACAGTAGTTTAGAAAACTAGTCCCGTCCGAATAGGGCTACAGTGCAACTCGGCTTGGTATACATATATACTAAAATATCAAGGTGAAAGTCATCATAGCTTGTGTAGTATAGACCCAGCTCCCAACACAACTTTGTGAATAGATTAGGTTTTATTGAGCGATAAGACTCTCACCGTAACGCAGCACGTTAATGCAGATAATGACCCACCACTAATATATATATATATATATTTATAAACATGAATAATTTATAAAAAAAATAGTTTTTTAAGAATATCGAAGGGGATGTTATTTTATATCACATGACCTTTTATATCTTCACGTGACCATGTTATAAAAAGGTCAAACTGTCTGGTATTTTACTAGAATCAAGTATCAAAAATGTCTTATTCAGAAATGAAAGCATGTTTATTACAGAAGAGGTCTATTGAAGTCAATGTATTGTGTGTATGAATTGCATTTTTAATGTTTTAGTTCAGCAATGAATTAACGGATGCAGACAAACAGTGCATCATGATACCCAATCAATCAGCAGCACTTGCTTGTAATAAATATCGCAAAAAAAACAATAATTGCATATTCAAAACAGCCTTTTTCAACCACGTTATGTTAAATGTTTGGGGTTGAATGTTATAAAGTTGAAGGTCAGTAGCAAAATGGCTAATTACACCCTTGTGTAGGTGTACTCAGTAATTTTTCCTCATTAAAGGTTTTCCGTACAAAGAAATGAATGCTACTTTGGAGGAATGATGAACAGTGAGATGAAGACTTGAAATATGCATTCTGTGGCGTCAGTGTCTGACAGCATGTTTGCATTAGTGTCTCTCTTGTGCAGTTATGCTGGTGTTGAGCTCACTCGGCTTGAAATCTCCATTATGTACATGTGAGAATGCATTGCTCAGTTGGTGACAGAGCCTGTGTGTGTGTTTATATGGAAAAATAAGCACAGCTCTAAGATGAAGCTGTTTCCCGGAGGAGCAGCATCACCTGTCAAAGATGATCACAATACCCAGGAGAGCAGCGAACACACAGACACACTGTCATCATACAATTACACCACCTATTACAACGCCACAGCTGCACCCCACACACACACACTTAAATGTGGCTGCTGCGATTTTGTTCTCATACTCTTCTGTCTTACTCCTCCTCTGTCCTTTTGTGAATAGAAAAATATTTGAAGAATCTTCACAGGCTTTCAGGTGCCATCATCTCTCTGAAGGTGTCAATCATTATGTGGTTTATTTTTCTTTTCATCCTTTTGCCATTGAGACATTGAGTATGTTTGGAATGGTATTCCTCTTATATTTATCTTTTATTAAACCAGTATGCATACTGAATATGAGTGTGTATACTGTGCTTATGCATACTTTTCATTAACACTGTGCACTTTGGGATACTTTTAAAAATAGCATTTATTACGTCTTTACAATAAACTAAAATAGACTTTAATGTCATTTTTACTGAAACTTGCATGTCAAAAATATTTTCAATTACACATTATTCTGGTAAATGTGCAATCTTGTAATCTGTAGCGGATTGAATTGATTTTAAATGCAATATTAGAGAACGCAACATAGCTTAAAAATAATAATCAAGTGTTTTACATGCGCTTCAGTATTTTAGAAAACATCACGATAAGACTACTTATTTTACAACTTTTTCATTTTGGACTGTTTGCCAGCACTAGTTATTAGTTTTATCTTACAATTATTATTACCTATTGTTCAGTATTTGTATTTGCTATTATTATGTTTAAAAAATAAATAATAACAATATACATTATACTATTCCACAGACTCAGTGTCTTTGGTGTTACATAATTCCTGTCTGGACTATGAAAAGTGACAAACACACATAATCTGATTAAAATGACCATAATTGTTTGATGATGCTAACACTTACTGAACAAAGTGAGTTCATGTGCCAAATGTAAAAGCTTGCATGCTGTGCACTGCAAATTATTTTTAAATAGTATAGGTTTTATAATACGTGGTGTATTCTGCAGTACTCTAAAGTAAAGTGTGTTTGAAATGATGAAATAATGTATTTTGTAGCGTCGTCAGGGCATGCTCTCACCTATAGCTGTGTATTTATTTTCATTTCACATGTGGTAAACAAGTATAATTAATGTTGTCATGATTAGCCTGATTGACTCAGAACTGGACAATCAGTGTGTACTTCAGATCTGAGTCGCCACAGTATGTTGAGGTCTGACACATTAAATCTAATTATTTAGTATTGACCTAAACACCAGTAATGAGTGTAAATCCACTGGATTGCATAACAAATAACTAAACAGACAATTTGTCCGTCCACGCATTTCCAATACAGTCAACAAAAATCATCAGCATGTGTTTGTTCTCAGTTTTAGTGTTCCTACCCCTGTGTGTGTGTGTGTGTGTGTGTGTCTTGGAACACCCCATTCACATCCTCACTCACCTGTGTGTAGTTGTTCCCCAGATGCAGAGATGTCTTGCGTCAGTAACTGCAGATTGAGCTGGTGTGAGGACTTGGCCAGCAGATTGGGTTTAACAAGCCAGATGGTTTGTAATTGTCTGATCAATTCAGTGTTTGTGAGATTTTATGCCTTTCGTTATTATTTGTTTTGCCACTTACAATTTACCATGCAAATTCCACCATCCCTCACTGGGAAAACACTGTCTATATGTCCACACACACACACACACACACACACACAGAGCGACACACAGGTCGTCCATATGTAGGTATTTGTGGGATATGGCTGATTTTAGTGCATCCCAGAAGACTGTAGAAGTGTATGGCTGCTGCTCCTCTAGTGTTTAATATCAAATTGAAATGCTTCTGATGCATTTACATAATTAGGTAAATCTAAATGATGTCGTTGGGGATGTTTTTAAGCTCTTCCATTTAAGTTTAAATTAATTGTTAAAGTGTAATTACAAACACACACACACACAAATACAGAGTAATAATGATTAGCATAGTATATGGTTAAGGTTTGGTTTGGTTAGTTTATGAATGAATACTGTAGGGTTATATTAGTGAACATAATCAGTATTAGCTAATTGCTTATTGGCATTCATATTACTAGCATATTGCTGTTTATAAGTACTTACAAAGCACATATATTAGCATCACAATATTTTAGATCCCATAATCCTATTCCATATCTAACCTTAACAACTAACTTATTATTAAAAAGCAGCTATTAAAGCATTTATTGAGGGAAAACTCTTAAAATGTTGAAAACGTCGTATTTTGGTAACACTTTGGAATAAGGAACGTTTATTCACTATTAACTATGACTTCCCTCAATAAACTCCTAATTTGCTGCTTATTAATAGGTATTGGGTAGGATTAGGGCTGTAGAATAAGACACTAATATGGCTAATAATGGCTAATATTCTAGTAATATATATGTTAATAAGCAACTAATTAAGAGACCCTAAAATAAAGTATTATCCATATTTTCGTCTTACATAATACAAAACAGCAAGTGTGGTACCTTGAAATTGAGTTTTAAAAACTAATTTTGCTATCATTTGTCTTTTTATCACATTTGTGCATTATAAGAGAATTACAGTTGTTTGATGAGAAAGGTGATCGAAAATGACTTTTCTTTTAAAGCCATTAATGCACAATTACCCATGTCTTGGCATTCTTACCTTTTCTTTCACTTTCAGTCATGATTTACTAAGTCGCCATTTTCTCTGAGACACTTGTGTTTCCTGCAGTAATAACATCGCCGGCAGCACTCATGCTCCTCTGTCAAACGTACCTCTTGGACTTCCGGGAACAGTTGACAAGTTAATATGAACTTCATACACAGGTATTCATTTGCAGAGATGATATGATATGATTGCTTTCCATTTTATGTTAAAATAGTCCTCGTCTGTCTATGAAGAAACTACAATGCAATTTGCAAACACACAATACGTGACATTTGATGGACCTTTACATTGAGAGTGCGCTGGTTCTTTATTAAAAAGCACTTCAGTGAAGACATTTGACCTGTGCTTAAATCACTTTTCCAGAACAATTCTAGATAGGAACAGTTGATTCCCAATAAACTTATGTAAATACAAAATACCAAATGTAATTATAACACTGAAGTTATGAAGTCAGGATTGCTATATAATTATATATAATTAGTTGTTATAGTTACTCATTGGTTCATTAATTATGTTCGCCTGTCCCTTTTTTAGTTCCTTATTTACTTATATGTGTTTATATGCCCTGTCTATATGCCCAGTTTGATTTCTGGGCTTGTCCTTCAGTTTTTTTTTATTATTTTATTTATTCAGTTGGACACCTTGTAATAGCAAGGGAAAAGTGCAGGAAAAAGTCAGATCTACAAGTTGATATCAGTTTTGATCAAATCACAATTGCAAGAAAAATTCAAGATAACAAGGAAAGGTCAGAATTGTGAGTTTATATGACAGAAGAAATCAGAACTCCAAGAAAAAGTCAGAATTGAGTCTTAAAAATTGTGTCATTTCAAGAAAAAGTCAGAATTGAGTCTTAAAAATTGTGTCATTTCAAGAAAAAGTCAGAATTGTGAGTTTATATCATGCAGTTTTGAGGGGAAACAAATCCGAATTGCGAGATAAAAAGTAACGACGTTTTAACGGCTCGGCTTCCTCTCTCACACATTGCAGACCGCCACTCTTGTAGCAATCAGCTGCGTACGGCTTTGCTCATGCTCGACTCCCTGCAGTCGCTTGGCTTGATTCCTGCGCTGTGAAGTGGGCTAAAGAGTTTTGCATGGAGTGAAAGGGTTAACCCTTCACTTGGAGCCCAGCTACTGGCTTTGTCACTCTGTCTTTATGTAGATAATTAAGTCACTTTAAAGCGATCTTTTGTTTCTTTTCTTAGGTGTGTAATGAGGGAGATCGCTTCAACACGCACCCAATCAGAAACAGCTAATCTGACCATATTGTTTGACAAGTGTGTTCCTTACTGCTCTCTGCCACAGGAGATGTAATCTGAAACAATTATGCCAATTCCTCAGAACAGTATGGTGCGGGTAAGTAGCTTGTTTTCCACCTTTGTCAGGTTACATTCAATGGCCTCTCGAACGCCATCGTCAAGAATAGGAGTCTCAAGAGTTAGAAGTTAGTTAGCCAAACTTTATGAGCTGAGAAGCAACTTCTCGGCCGCTTTGGTTCATGCAGGAGCTAAGGTAAGCTGCCACAAAATAAGACGTTTTCTGTTCTGTTGTCTGTAAGTTAAAAGTGCATTCAGTATCTAGCATTAGCCCTGCTGTTCCTTGTGTATTATGGGTACCAATACCACAATGTTATTAGACGCTAGAGCTGCACAGTTATGATAAAAACTACCTTGTCTCATGGCATTAATGCACCTTGGTGCACTTTTTAGTGAGCCACAAAAAGAAAAGTGTAGAAAAGAAATATAAAGTGTAATTTTCACACAATTACTTACAAAATATCATGTAATTGCTTCAAAACAATATTAATATGCTGTGAGATTTGAAAACTGATGCTTTTTTGTGTTAGCATCACACATATCCAGATTCATATCTATTGCTTTTCAGATTGTAGGTTGTCAATGTTACAAAAATGTATCAGGGTTCATGTATTGAACCTGTGTTTCAGCACAGCTCAGTGGACATTTCTCTTTGACACTGCGGCAATACGTGCAGTAATGTACATAAAACAGTGTTGCACAAAAAGCGCACACATTTCTTATGAGACCAGGTTGGTCAAAACTTACATTGAATGATGCTTATACCACAGCTTGAAGCAACTACTAGCTCAGGCCCAGAAACTATTCAGAACTCCGGTGAGGGCTCCCTCTGGCGGTGCGGAGGAGGCGACCCAAGATCCTCCAACGTTACAGTGTGTATATACACTACATTTTTCTAAACAATTTAATGGCACTTAACTAAGCTGAAAGTTGAATGAACTAGTATAACTGTTCTTTTAGCTCTCAATTATTTTTTTTTAAGTTGACTCAATTATTTTTTTTTACAATGTATGTACCTTAATTTCCCTCAGTTTGATGTCTTGTATTGTCTTTATAATTGTTGTTTCTTACCATGTGTGGATATATTTTCTTTCTCATCATGGCCTAACTGGCAGTGAGAATACCTTTTTAAAAGGATGCTACAAAGGCATAAGCTTGTTTATTTATTACCCCAAACCTATTGAAAACAAATGCCTTTCTGTTGTGATATGAGATTTGAAAAGGGAGAAAAAGAAGTTTGGCCAAAAGTGGATTTGAACCCGAGTCAATAGCATTGAACCTAATTAGCTAATTAGGTCCTTATTAGTATCCATCAACACAGTCTCAATCCAACACATCACATTTTGACGCTTGGTCAAAACACTTCTGTGCTGCTTTTTGAAGCTCAAGGTACTTTTCAACATGAAGGGTTGTTTTAAAAAGGAAACTTAGCATCAATATGGCGACGCAATATGTTTTTAATTTTATCATTATAATTAAAATATATATTGGGTAAAAACAATGGCATTATTGCATATATGTAGGGGTGTGATTTTTCAGTGTAAGCAGTCGAAACTGTTTTATTTAAAATTATATTATTTACACATTTATGAGCACATAACACAAACCCTGCCCCTAAACCTACCATCTGTCAATAAAACACAAGGTATAGCAAGCAGATCATAATTTATTTGAAAAATATTAATATTCCAAGTCTTTTGAGGCAAACGATTGATTTGTGAGAGTAATAGACGCGGTCGCTGTCTCCGTCTTTCGTGTACTTCCTGTGTGCTTCTGCAGTCTGTCAGAAAACGCTGCTTCAAGAATCCTTACGTCAACGTTGGTTGTGAAATACTATTGGCTCTTGCGTATCTTATGACCGATTGCGTCGTGCTATGGGACTGGAGTGTGTTTTCTGAATGAGATGACAACACGTTAACACAGCGTGATCATTTTTGGTGATTAAAACCTTGAGTTTTACTTTCTTCTTTGCGAAGAGTGATGCAAAAGGGTCCTGACCAAGCATCAAAATGTGACGAGTTGGAGTGAGACTGTGTTGTACCCATTGTACTTACATGAAATAAAATGTACTTATCGTGTAACTAAGTTATGGAATTAGAGTTTGTAATTATGTAGATGTAACAGACTGTTACACATATGTTACACAGCAAGTCTGTTACACAGATACTTACACGCAAGCACAATCTTGATACACTTTATTTTAAGTAGCTTATGTCTGTGTACTTGAATTTTTAATTACATTGTATAAAGTCTGCATCATATTTGTGACAATCTTTTGGTTACACAAGTATCTGTGTAACTGACTCGGCCTGTAACAAATGTGTAACAGCAGCTGTCTGTTACATCTATAACATAACCTTTTGTCTCTATAGGCATTTCCGACTGGCCAAAATTTGTCAGCATCTGTACAATCTCACCTTATTTTTTTCATTTCTCTGTTGTCCGTGACCCTATCACAATAAAACCACTCATCTACATCATCCTCTGCTTTCTTATCATGTGTCATAAAAAAGTCCCTCGCATTTGAGAAATTGTAAGGTAGACATTTCTGTAAGTGTTGAAGGGTCTTTCCTCGTATTAAACTCATGTTTGACAGATGGCATCTAACAAGACCTGAAACATCACAGACAAGAAGTGGACCCAAGGTTGTGGAGATCTGCTTCCTACCAGGACTAAATTTAGCTCCCTGTTGAGCTCTTAAACTTTATCACTTCTGGTATTTGTCCTCAATGGCAAATTAACAGCCTTCAACCCACGCTTGGGTTTCCTTTCAGGAGACAGAGCTTAAATTCTTTCTAACTACCCTGAATTTACTACTCTTCTGCTGTTCACAGGACAGAATGAATGCCGGGACTAAAGTAGAGGAGATAAAAATTTATGGTATCTTGCAATTTAATGGTTGAAAAGATGCAATTTGAAAGATCATAAATTGTGAAGGAGTGCACGCTCCATTGAGCTTGATTCAGTGCTTGCTGTTAGAAGTTGATTTGCGAGTGTCTGCAGAGTGTGATTAACGACCCGATGAGCCTGAGCACCGCTAACCATGTTACCCCTAATGCTGCTCATTAGAATAAATAAAATAAATTGACTGCAGCTCTATGAAAACTCTGTAATGGTTAAAAATCAAAGAACATCACCCGCCGGCCTGGATTTAGCTCCTGGGTGTCTGCGGTGGTGACGAGGCCGAGGGGGAACCTGCAGGACCAAGCCGCTCTGGGAAATATGGCATTGGGTTGTTTCCTTGACTGGTAATCACATGTCAGGGGCCTTTTTGCTCTGAAAACCATTTGAGGAGAAGTGAGTTATAATGCATAAAATTGCATTTCAAGCTGATAATCGCTTGGTCGCTTGTTGCTGTTGTTTTTTCCCCTGCTTGTGGCCCGGAGTGCCGGTAATAGTGCGTGCGCTCAGAGTTTTAGCTCTCTCTGCTGTCACTCATTTGAGCAGGCCGCTGCAGCGGGATCACTTCAGACGGGGCCATTCAGCCTGATAAAGTCATCGCTCACAGAAAACATGGAAATTATGGGAAGAGAAGTGGAAATAGAGTGTGGATCCAAATTGATTTAGCTTGAAACGTTTTCTTAAAGCGATAGTTCACGCAAATATGAAAATTATGTAATTAATTACTTCCCGCCTTTGTTCCAAACCCATAAGACCTTCGTTTATCTTCACAACACAAATGAAGATATTTTCGAGGAAATACAAGAGCTTTCTGACCCTGCACGGAAAGCTCGTAAAGGCTTCAGCTGTAATTTTACGAAGCTGCAAGAATACTTTCTGTGTGCAAATGAAACAAAAAATCAACTATTCAACAATTCTCCTACGTGTGTATTCTGACTTGAACTTTATAAAAATATTTGATTTGTGTCCTGAAGATGAGCAGAAGTCTTGGTTTGGAATGACATGAGTGTGAGTAATTAATGACAAGTTAAATTTTTGGGTAAACTATGCCTTTAAAAGAGCAGGTGAAAGGTTGTGAGCCTTGATCCTTCACTCTAAACCATTCTCTCGCCTTTCTTTCTTCATCTAATTGAAGATATACAGATCAAAAACCAAAGGAGAATTTAAACAATGGATTTTCTGTTTCTGTCTTTCTACAGGTTTATTTTAATAAATGTGCCTGTTCTTTTGTGGAAGATAATTGATTTCTTGAACGAATTGTCCCACACATTGTTAAAATCAATGCCCAATAAGTCATTTTATGCTGTACACTTATTTGAACCAGTCAAAATGGCTTTTTGATTTTTCGTCATTGGATCAGTTTCGATGACAATGGGGTCAAAGGTCATGTAGATCCTGATAGCTAATCATTCACATTATAGATCATGATGGCATATTCCTGAAACATGGAGCGATTCCACACAGACTAATACTATACACATTGTTGATTTATTGCTTTATTTATTTATTCATTAATGCACAGCTTTTTAAGAACAGCAGTGTGATACATAGTTGGCCATGTTCAATACAATTTTACAAATTCCTATTTTCATTTCCAAGTTATATGCTGTAGTTCGGTAGTAGGCTGTTTGTGCTTACTGCAGTAATTTAACTTACATGTGATCGCAGGCTTTTTTTCAAGTAAACTATTTAAAATATTTAAAGTTCTGGATATTGTTTTTAGTTCAACTTGGATTAAAAAAAGTGAAGCATTTTGCTTAGAACTGAATGAATTACATATAAAGTTGTTTTAAATGTAAATTGGAATTTCGTCATTACTAATGTGTAATTACACAACATGTTACAATAGAACTGACATCAAGTATATTTGAGTTTACCTTGTTTGTGAGTACGTTCAACAGCCTACTTTAGTCATATTTCAAAGACAATAAAAGTAATATGTTATTATATAAGAAATGATGGGTCAAGTTGAACTTTTATTGCATTTTAATATAAATTGAAACTAACACAATACAATAAGTTTTAAAGGTAGTTCATTGATAAAATGTTAAATAAAACATTGCCGCACATAGATAGATTATTGCTAATAAATAAATACTGGCGTCTTTGACTACAGCAGCCTCACAGGAAACTAAAGCAGCTTCAGAGCTCCAGCTAAATGTAAATGTGCTGGTTTGTTTTCATAAATATTTCAAAAACATTTCTTTAATAGAGGAAGTGGTGAGAGCTCTGGCGGTGAGTGTGTGGGCACACTGTCAGCCTGTGTGTGTGTGTAGAGGGCTCCCTGAGGTGTCGATCCTCCCTGCTGTTTCTTTAAAATAATCCTGTGGTTGTACCACAACATTTATGGCACATTCCATGAGAGAATTTCAGGATACCCTGAAGTAATTAAAGAGGAATTCATTTCAAATTTATGTTTTGTCCCTTTGACGATTTCCCAAGATACTTCCTTTCAGACAGAGAACAATGTGCTCAATGACTCGATTATGTTTGTTTGTATTTATCACGTTGGGAGCGCTGTAAATAAGCCATGTTCATCTGTTGCCAGCCTAAAACTTCATATCTGAGGGTTTCCAAATGACAGGGTCAGACAGACGCTGACACACACCGCAGTGTTTGTCATATTGAGCTAAATTCTGTGGCATTTGCACACGAGGAAACAATGGCACATGAAAATGAGAGGAGAGTTAATTCAGAGTTTTTCAGAGCTCATTCACACACGTCTGTTGGCCAGATATCAGAGGAGTGCTTCAGGTTTACCGTGTGTGTAAATGACAATCATGCGGTGCAGTGCGTCTGAATGCTGTTTTGTTTTACAGAACAATCCAAATCCAAAAGGAGCATGTCACAATGTAATCATTTACTGTATTGATTTATTTTGTTTCTTTTTGGGGTGAAAGGCGGTACATGGCAGAATGTGTTTTATGAGGCTGGTTTTGTAAGATCCACAATTGCAATTCACGTTAATATATGACTGAACTATTTATGCAGTGACTGGGCTCTTAAATGCTTCTGGAAATAATAAACTTAAATACACTCATAGCTTACACCTCACAGAACAGAAGACATTATTCATGCTGACTTACCAACTGCAAC
>JAUYWG010000042.1:912379-925492 GCA_034779775.1 Enteromius afrohamiltoni
TTTAATGAATCTTTGCAAATCGCCTTTCCTAATAATGTGCTAATTAGCAAGTTTCACTATGAATACAGCTAAAAAAAGATCCTCTGAGAGCGTCGGGAAAAGAGGAGCGGTGTCAGCGGAGCTCGTGAAGGTTTAAAGGGGACGTACACAGAACAGAGTGATTTCTAAAGACCTGTTTCAGACAAGGTAAAATGAGAAATTTTAACTATCTTTTAAAGCAATCTATATTACAAACTTTCCATTAAGATACTAAAGAACATATTAGCTTGTGGAAAATTGCCTTTGTATGACCCCTTTAACTATGTTAGAAAAATTCCAGGAAACACTGCTAATAGGGAACAAAAATTCACAAAAGACAATTTTACTAAATTACTCAAATATATTTGAAATAAATTTTTTCATGCCAAGTTTACTGTAAGCACACACACACACACACACACACACACATACTTAAGGTACACTGATATTATCTGATATTATTCAAAGATTGTACAATCCTCATTAACAGTGACATTAAAACAAAATTAACAGTAAGTCACTAAGTCTCCAGCGATATGTCAAAAAATTGTTAATAGATTTGAACTATAGTATTAAATAAATGCATTAAAAATATACCTTTACTAGGGTTTTACTACATTCAAATACCAAGTGTTACTTTTTTTTCCTGACGTGTGAAAATAGAACATGAAAATGTAAAATGTAGGAATATTTCCAAATATTGTAAGTGTCTCTCTTAACTTAAAGCAGTAAGCTGGATGGGGTAGGCAAAATTAACAGACACCCTAATACAGTATCCTGGGGTCCTAATCACTGTCATCAGACAAGTCAAACACAGCTAAGCTCAAAGCCATGGTGATTTTGTGTCCCTGTCTAAGCGAGCAGGTCTCGGAGGAGTTGAGATTGGCCTGTGGGTCCAGAGGAGCTGAAGGGAACTCCAGAGGAAACATCTGATCAAAGTCCCTCACGATGGCCTGCAGTTGTCTGTCTGAACTCAAGTCCTCCTCAGCACTCGAGTCAGAAAACAACTCAGAGCTCAACACTGCCGCCAGAGGAGGAAAAAACTGAGAGGAGGAGGACAGATGGAAACAGAGATCATGAAAAAAAAAAGAAGCAAAGGAAATAGGTAACATAAAGAAGATTGGAAGAGTGATTGATAAGGCAGTGATGAGTGTGAAGTGTACAGCTGAAGACTCAAAAGATCATGCTTTAAATACTCAGAAAACAAGCTAACATTGTTTCTGTGTTTATACGTACAACGCTCCTGAAGCTCAAATAGCACAGAACAGCAACTGCACAGCAAGCGTGTGGAAAGATAATCTGTCAAACTGTGTTTCTCAAGTCACTTGATCTAAAAGCATCTGCCACAAGCAAACCATTATCAAAAAAGAATACTTCAAATGTATTTTATTAAGTATACTTAGATAAAGTATATTTTTAAGTGCCTGTCCTCCAACAAACAACGACTCTATAGGTCGTTTGTGCCTGTATCTTATTACGACCTTTATTTACGTTTTAAAGGTATGCGCCCTCTTGCAGGCAAAAAAAAAAAAGATGACACTGTCGTATTGCGTCTTCCATCATTGTTTAACGTATGACATGAGTGTCAATCAAAATATGTGTTTTATTAAAAAACAGTGTGTAGAGATTTTACACTAATCTCATGGTGATTAAAACATATTTTACTAGGTTTAATTTGTACGAATGAGCACACTAACCCACACCTTATCCTAGCCATTACAAAAATTGAGCAAAATTGTGATTTATGGGGTTTCATGAGCCCATGCGTTCTCTGGGTTCAATCCCATAATTGCATGATCACGTCTCCTTTTATAACACATCTATCCAAACTGAGCTACGCTAACCCTGAATCATATGGCTGATAAAACAGTACAAAACATTAATATGCAAATGTCTTGTTGCCGATAGGGGCACAATTTTAGTATACACTCTGATGGGTCGGATTTCACCGCTATTGTACAAATGACCTATACGGGCGTATTAGTTGGAGGACAGGTTGATACTTTATGTAGTAAGTATACAAATATCAGTCTACTAGCGGTATACTTGTAAATGTACTAAATCAATACTTGTAGGGACTAAATTGGCCCTCTTTCTAGTATTTAAAAGTATAATTTTAAAAGCATTTTATAACACTTTGAAGTATAGTCTCATTAAACTACTAGTTTAGTAGTTGTATACTACACTAGTTTACTTTACTAGTTTTCTTTAAGTGAACTTTACATTATACTTTAAGTACAGTATACTACTATGTCTCTATTTTTAAACACTGACCCAAATGTTTCCACAAAGAAAGAAGGTGGAGCTATTATTCTGTCTGTAGTGTTGCTGCAGGCGCCATGTTCTGGAGACGCTGTGTGTCGTTGTGAAAGTCAAACTACTTTGTTTGTGCTTCCAAAAGAGGACACAACTAGAAATCAGTGTTAAGTTGTGTTTCCAACACTGTTCCAGAACAGCTGAACACAAATATTGGAGTGTGTTCAGCACATTTACCGAGGACTGTTTCCTGAACCTGACAGAGCAGTCTATGCTGGCTGTGCACAGAGACTTGAAAGAGAGGCAATTCTACCTCTGCAAGAACAGTCTGCTGCTGACGACTCACAACCTTGAAGTAAGTTACATTATTCAAAGAACCTTACTATTCAACTACTAACTTACTATTCAAATGTGAGCTTGATCACGAATGCAGACATGGTGTTATGTTTATGAGGCGCAATGCAAAAGCAATGCTTGAAAACAGTACTAAGTCCTTATAATTAGTAATTATGTCTCCAATGGACACTTGACGTAATCCGCATTAACAGCACTCGATAGCTGGCCAATTAGAGCACACCTCCCTTTTTTTAGAATGGTGAGGTTTGTATAAATCGTTTCAGGAGGCAAAACAATACTGTACAGTATGTGGAAAAGAATGTGTTTTTTGAAACCTAAACCACATAAACACATTGCATTACACCAAATACACAAAATAATGTTCTTTTTAGCGACATCATATGATCCTTTTAAAAGAGGTGTGCTAATAGAAAACTTAATTTTCGTATATATGTAAAGGATCTGATGTGGCTGAAGTCTGGTTTAGTACATTTAGTGCACTGAAACACGGCATCCCACAATGCAAAGCTGAGCTGCAGGTTACATACGTGAGTGGCTTGTTTTAAAGCGTGTTAGGGTTAGAATAGTTTTCAGTAAAGAACCTTACATATTGAAAGATTCCATGGGATGTTAAAGGAATAGTTCACTCAAAAATCAAAATGCTGTCATTAATTACTCTCCCTCATGTCGTTCCAAACCAGTAAGACCTCCATTCATCTTCAAAACACAAATTAAGACATTAAGATGAATTCTCCCATAGACAGCAATGTAATTAACAAAATCATCCAGAAGTGTAGCAAGGACGCCTGTAAAATAATCCATATGAGATCAGGTCGTTATTTCTGTTTTCTTTGTGTACAAAAGTATACTGGTAGCTTTGTAAAAATTACAGTTGAACGCCTGATGTCACATGGGTTATCTCCTTGCTACGTTTCTAAACCTTGATCGAGTTGTCTGTGGGAGAGTCAGAGAGCTGTCAGAACTCATCAGAAATATTTTAATTTGTGTTCAGAAAATGAACAACAGAATGAAACAACATGAGGGTGAGAAATTAATCCCAGAATTTTTATTTTTGGGTATACTACCCCTTTAAAGGTTCTACATGGAATCACAGATGCCCATAAAGAACCCTTATTTTTAGGACTATAGATGTCAAAGAAGGATGTGGCATGGTAATATATGCTATTTCAAAATACAATGATTTACTCAATAATAACAACACAATACGTATGTACATCTTATTTCTCGTGAAAGATATGTGGTTTAATGAAATTAAGCTTCCTTTCATGTTTTTTTAAACACACTTTTTAAATTAAGTACACTTTATACATTCACTTTGTAAAAATGTCAAATTACAGTACATTTTAGATCATGTTTTTGTCATATTTTACAGTAAAGAGGTACACTTATCTTTATGAGCTGACTGTCTGCTAAAGCAAAGCATGCGGTTATAATTTTAACTGCAGTATTATTAATTATTACATTTAAAGTTAATGCATTTTAAGTACTAAACTGCAATTTATCAGTCCTTATGTCTGTGTTATTCAACAGAAATGACAAGTATCTTTTAGTTTACCATTAAGGCTTGTCAGTACATTCAGCAGTACTTATTATCAACCCATATTATCAACACAATATATTAATTAGGATTTTTTTTTAGCTATAGTAAGTACATGTAGCAATTAATATTACTCAGGACTCAAGTGTAATTTCACTGTAACAAAGACACCTTAAATGTGCCATAGCATGCATTGATACTTTTTCTCCGATATCTACATAAAAGGTATGTGGCTTAGGTAAGGGCAAATATTCTCCTGAAATGATTTTACTCAAGCATTGACAACCCTAGGATTTCTCCCTAGAATTAAATAGTCTGCTTTTGGCTTATTTGTGTAATGAAGGGGACATGGGCGCTCTGATCCATCTGCAAAATCTCTTTATTCCAGGCAACAGGCAAGGTAGAAAACAGTGGGCAAACAGGTACAGTGGAGGCAATGCAAGATCAGGGTCAATAGACAGGCAGGAGGGTCGAGGAAGGCAGAAAACAATCAACAATGGCAGAAACGGGCAGAGGTCAGAAACACCGAACAAAACAAACACAGGAAAGAATGCTAGGCGAGACAATGCTACACTTTGTCTATGGGTGAATGAAGCAGGTAAATACTGAGTGAGAGTGAGAGTGGGTGTGGTGATGAGTAGCAGGTGTGAGTGATAGATGGTGGTGTGACTGTGCAATGCATAATGGGGAATTGAGTCCATGATAGAATATGAGTCCAAGGGAGGTGAGTTGATACAAGTGCCCTATAGTGGAGCTTCCAGGGCACTCACAACAATTTGTAAGGGTCATGAATAATCTGGTTGAGCTCTGCTCTGATTGGCTGTTTCACAGTCCGGCTCATTTCAGTAGCTCACACGGTAAGAAGGAGACACAAGGAGGAAAATATATATTTCAAATACTTTCTCTCACATTTATATCATCGGGTAATTATACTGTAAATAAAATGCAGGCATCCAGAGCTGCTGTTAATATGCTGGGCACTGAAACTGCTTTCAAAAGCATGGACACTTTTACTTTCACTTTTGAGATTCGCGAATGCACGCACACCATCAGTACTTACCACACAGTTTACTAGATGAGATTGTCAGTTGTGCTTAGGAAACTTTGTTTATGTGTTAAGTGAAATGTCATGTACTGTAAAGCTAACAATGTCCCTTTAGTGGCTTGCGTTACTTTATTAGAACGGGTTAACCATAATATTAACAATAAGCACTTGTTCGCAGAAGTGTGCTTCTTTTTCACAAGTATTATGACAATGTTTTAGCTTTTTTGGAGCAAGACTATTTTATAAGATATATACACACAATTGTGAATAGTTTTTCAAAGCATCTATTTTTATGGTCTATTAACGAAATAAAAGGTCTTGGTAAAAACTTTTTAAAGTGTAGTGTTAAGAGTTGTGACCGGCAGTAAAAGACTCACCGGGGTGTTGGACTGCTCAATCAGCTTTCTCTCCCACACCTTTAACCGTCGCTCTCTTTTTTTCAGCTCTTGTTCTTTGGTGCTCAGATCTCTCTCCAGCCGCTTCAGATGGTCTAGAGTCGCCTCAATCTCACACCTGCTCACACAAAACCCATTGTATTCATCAACATACCACTATTCATAAAACACATTAATAAGTGATTAGCTTGTTTGCCAATGAAAAATGTTTTTTTAGCATAGGTTGAGTAATTATATCCAAAATAATAGTTTGTACTTAATATGTGTGTGTTTTGAGTATGTTAATATGCATGTATGAACACACACATGTATATTTTTAGAAATATGTACTGTACATTCACACACATATTTGTATTTATACATTATTTCTATAATGTGCAAAGATATAAACATTACATCTATTTTTAAAATATATATTTTCACATGTGTATATATGTTTATCCACATAAATATATATGCAGAACACTTTAAAGAACAGTTCAAAAAATACACAGAATTATGTAAACTAATTATTACTATGGATGTGATTTTAATTAATGAATACTTTTTGTTCCTGTTTTTAATATGACTTATTGCTTTTGATTTTTGTTTTTTATGACTTACCACTGTAGTCAATTACCAATGTAATTTTGCAGTACATTGACAATTTACAAATAGAATTACACTGGCGTTTAAGACAATAATAAATATATATTAAAAAAAAATACTTATTTGTAGATTGTCATTATTTCAAATAATAAATTATTTTGTAATATTTTAACAGGATTTATTGCTTTCTGTTTTGACAGCACTTTTGGATTAGACTGAGAATTTGTGCAATACAATTATAAATTTCTCTGAACTTTGCGGCAAGAACAACAGAAAAAAAAACAATATTAAAAAAGAATAAGTTTAAATATGTTAAAACTGGCATAAAATAATAATAATAATTTAAAAATAAAAATAAAATAATGCTCTTATAATTCTCATGAAATAATGGGTCTAGTAATGCCCATGATAATGCCCATAACCTGTAAATAAATGTCCCATTTCAGACACACATGATGTCTGTACCGTTACTCACAAATATGTATTTCCTCTTACATATGTTTCCACTGCTCTATCAAATGTCTATGGTGTTTTAAAAATAAGTTATTTTTGTATTCTGATTTCACAACAAAGCTCTAAAATGTTATGGAAGAATAATGGCTGAATATTGCCCTTATTCTCCAGACAACATAAACGCTCCTAAAGGAAATACATTTTTTCAGCTGGTCAGCAACGTTTAGAGCAGAATTGTTCCGCTGTGTTTCTTTAATTATAGGTGTGTGCAGTCAAGCCCGAGTCATTGTTGATGTTTTAATATCATATTTCACCAGCAGAGGGCGCTGCACAATCTCCAGACTTATTTCTATAAGGACAGGAGCTGGAACTCCTCCCATTAGGACCGCCCCTATTGTTTTGCCACGCCCCTACTTGCTCCACTCCAACTCCAAACTTCCCTGAGTGACTGATTTCATTCTGTTTCTTTTCTGACAAATTCTGTTGAAATTTCACATATCTTCGGTTCCCCTTTCTGACCCAGCACATCTCTTCTCTTCTTTCAGTGTTTCTGGAGCTCTGTGTTTTTCTCTGTTTAGTTGTAAGGAGGAACATGAACTTCCTGTCCCTAAATTGTGGCCATTCCTAATATAGCATCACCCAGACCTTTCTTCCTCCCATAACTATACCAAAACTTCATTTTTGATCAGTAATATGCATTGCTAAAAAATTTTTTACCCTCAGATTTTTTAAGAATTGTATCTCTGTTGTATCTCAATGTTGTCCTAAAACCTTAATTATTCAGCTTTTAGACTGTGTATAAACCTTAATTTCGATACTTTCGATACATTAATATTTACGTTTTGTGGTTGATGGTCAAATATTATGTAATATTGTTTATATTTTTCTTTAAACTTTGCAGTATTTAAACTTCATTTCAAAATAACAAAAGTGCATTTTTGTGCAACCAAGTACTGCAAAATAACACACGGCAGGCATATGATATAGATATTGTGAAGCATGAGTGTTGAGTTACTGTACCTCCACTCGGCTTTATTGTGCAGGAAAGTGTTGCACTCCTCAGGTAAGTGACTGTCGTTCCACATGCACTCCAGCGTGGATAAGATGTCTTTGAACAGAGGTCTTTCCTACAACACCATCACAACAGCTTCATTAAAACATCTGCTCTGAACTCTTCTAAAACACTATCAGCATTTATTAACTGATCATTTGCTCAAAAAAACAATCTTACCTGGTCAATAACACACTACACTACATCAAAACACTCTTTAGTGGAAAAAATAATAATGAAAAAGAACTAGACTTTAGCATACTTTTAAAAAAAGAGTTATTCTTACGTAAATAATATTAATTCTAATTAAAGTGCCCCTAAAGCGGGAAAATACCACTTATAATAACAATAAAAAAAAAATTCTCAAACATAAGATCAGATCAGATAAATATATGCTAACACTTTTTTAACAGTTTTTAACAATTGTGATGCTTCCAGACACACTGAGTATAGGACACTCTGCAAGTATGTGATCATTCTCCTACCCTACCCTAGTCTACTAATGCTCTTAGGTCTATATAATAAGCATTGCATTTTTCTTTTAGTTCAAAGTATTAGCTAGCTCACATTAGCCTCACAGGAAACACTGAAATAACACTCAGCACGTAAACACTCACAGGATCTTCTCGGGTACTGTGCAGATCTTAAATAAACAATTTCAAGATATGATATAGTCCATTATAAATGAAGCAGAAGTCCCACTTTAAGTGTCTCTAATACCTGTGTACTTCCATAGTAACTAGATGTGTGTGTAGTATGTAACCACAGTGTAAGTACACATTGCTACATAGTATCTACAGCTGTAATATTTCTGTAGCTGCACACATTTAACAACACTCAGAATGGGGTGTGTGAGTACAAATGTGTAACAGGACACTGGTAACAACACTTTTTCTCTTCACTTAATAGTCATGTAACAGGAATTACATTTAGTAACAGCAGTGTGTATAAGAGTAACTGGAACAGGGGTGATCGGGGGTGTAGTTGGGTAGGTTTAGGGAGATGTAAAGTGTATACCGGTGTATATACGGTAACTCCTCAGGAACTGCCCACTTAATATAAAGTGTAACATTCTGGACACCAGCCACAGTTTATATGTAAAGCCTGATTTCCTGCCCGCTGCTGTGTAACATCTGAGTAATTACATACTAAATCCACAGCAGCTGTCTGTTTAATATAAAGTCTAACACTTTATTTACCAAAAAGTGCTGTTACACATTTGTACTCACACACACCATTCTACATGTGTGTAGTTACAGTAATATTACAGCTGTAGATTCACTTACACTGTGGTTACATACTACATACACATCTAGTTACTATGGAAGTAAACAAGTATTAGGGACATTTAATATAAAGTGGGACCCAAAGTTCATTTACAAAAGTGCACTTAAGTGCGTTAGACATGAAAGTATCTCTCTTAACACATATCCCAAGTGTTATTCTGTAAGAACATTATTTTTTAAAATATACTTTTAATGTTCAAACTCTAAGTACACTACAAAACACAAAAAGTGCTCGTGTTTTTCACAATGGCTAGTAAGGTCATGAGGCTCCGACACTTTAACAGCTTTTTCAATTAAACATTCGTAAGCTGCCATAAACCTAATGAAGGGTAGAAATGTCTGTGTGATAGTGTTTCTAAACAGCTGGGTGTTATGATACTGTTCTGTGAGTGACAGGCAAACCTGAATCCATGAAGCTTACTAGAATGAGTGTGAGTGCTCACAGGAGATGTGTGACCTGACAGACCGAAACTGAGACGGAGAAAACAAGCCCTGGAATCAACTTTGATTGGATGAATTAAGGATAAGAGGCAATCACATAGTAATAAAGACAACAGTTATTAATGTCCTGACCAAACAGCATGTCTTATCTATTATTCATGCATTAATGCATTTCAGTTTAACAGCAAATACCAGTCTACTTAAGCACTGAATAATTACTGTATTAGTATACTGCAACATATTGCTATTGCATATGTAATTATCGTAGGTTTATTGTATGTTTGCATGAAATTTATTCTGTCTTTGCTAAATATGATGGCATAAGAGACTTTTCTCTTCAGGCGTCATGAATGATTTTTGGCGGGTTGCCAGCAAGTAAGCATGCTTTATCAATTTTAACGCAGCCAAGGGTCAGTGAATGAATGAAATGTCAGTTTTTTAGCTCTTACATCTATTCGATTTAGGGTTTTTTTGACTTATTGTTAAATATCACCCAGCACATTTTGTTTATTCTGGTTATGCATGTGAACCTACGTAATGTTTTTGTGCACCCCTGCAAATGAAAACTGTAAATTTGTCTGGAATTAAGCAGAAGCAAACAAATTTGAAAAACTGACACTAGGCAGCATGTCCACAAATCTACATAACTAGTGTATAGAGTCATCGGAGCGACATTTAGCAACTTTCAAGCAGGCTTTAGTTGCTTCCACTCACTACATTCAGTAACAGTGGTTTAGTCTGTGGTGATAATCTATGACATGACCTACACACCTCATTTACACATCAAGTTAAATGTGTGTTGTTGTCTTACTTTCGGTTCTGTGACCCAGCAGCTTCTCATCAGACAGGCGAAACTGGCCGGGCAGCTACTGGGAATCGTCAGCCTCTGCAAAAAAATATGTCATAAACCACAGTCACAACTGCTGCAGATACACGGCCCATACAACTGCCTTTACCTCGCTCTTCTCCACCACCAGCCAGGCCACCTGCAGCCCCTCCAGACCTTTGAAGGGAATTTCACGAGTCAACATCTCCCAAAGAACCTGAAAAAAACCCATGGATTAATCACAGATATATGGTAAAGAGAGCTGTTACCAATGCATCAAGCAACTGATGCACACCCTAGGTCCAACATACTTTGGACCTAGAAATACTATACATTTATTTAGTTTTAGTCTCAAATTTGGTTCAAACCTTACACTTTTTTTCATATAAATTAATAACAATATTGTTTTCCAAAATCAAATGTATTCAAAGAAAGAATATTTTTTACTGTAAAGACCATATAACATACACAATCAATATATTCAATATATTTCTTCAGCCATAAGATAAAGTATGGGTCAATATAATATTTATGGCTTTTTACAACTTTTACAATCAGTAAAAAAGACTAAATTAGCATGTAAAAAACTAAAAAACACTTAATTCATGTTTAATTAAGACTAAAAATATATAATATCCTTAACGTTCATTGAGATGTATATTTTTATATTTATCAAAATAATGTAAATAATGTGATTTTGTACATAATATATGTGTGTGTACGGTGTATATTTATTATGTACATATAAATACACACACACACACAAATGCTACTTTTATATATTAAATTTATACACGTAAATATTTTCTAAATTAACGCTGTATCTGTAACGTTCAGCTGGACGTGCCAGCACAGCTCGGTTTGGCACTACAGCTTTCTATGCTCTCTGTGTGTTTTCATTTCTGGACTCCATTTCCCATAATGCTAGTCTCCTCACAGCTGTTGCTAGTTTGCTTCAATCATTCAATCAATGCCACCTGTGTATATGTACCAGTGTTTGTCTGTCTGTCACGGATCATTGTCTCAATGTTATGCTGTTACCCCAAGACGTGTTCGTTCGTGTTCCTGTTCCCAGTTTGTGTTTTGGATTTACTTGTTGCCAAAGTTTTTGCCTGTACCTGGATTATCTGTCTGTCTCACCCTAAGGACTGATTTACGGTATTTGACCATTGCTGTGTTTTCGTTTCTGCCTCTGCCTATGTCTCCACGGATTCAGTTTTCTGGTTCTCGACTGTGTCTGCCTGACCCTGAGTAATAATAAACATTGTTTGCATCTGAACCCGAACGCTTCACGTCCTCATTCGTACCAGTATCAATGAATCGATTAATCATTAAATGTGTCTACTGCAATGGCATTTAGTCAGCATGATTTACTTTAGAACACCATCGCAATGTTTGCGGTTGACATTATGGGGATTTAAAATAAAATCCCAAAACCTAAGTATGTCGCGTGAGGCTGTGACGCGCGGTCAGTGATCTGCTTCAAAAACCACTGGCGATTCAAACACTAGTCCCCATTTAAACCATTTTAATGTGAGCATTCTGACACAGAGGTACAAACGTTGTTAATTATAGAAATAATTGGTTAACAGGCAAATGTTATATCGTGACCATGCTTTTGTATTGTGTTTTGCTGGATGGCCACAAATGTAATATTATTTGATTCTTTTCTTAAATCCTCACTGTCTCGACCTTTAGAGTTCCATCTCTTACTGTGGTAAACATGCTGGGAAATGTAATATTTTTGTGGTTATGAATTAATAATTAATTACTATCCCTTTAAATGTTCCTGCATTTATGTTAAATCATGGGTTTTCTAGGAAAAACTTAATGAAACATGAGCAGCAGCAAGCCCAAGAGAAGTGGCAACAATTCTAAAAAATACAAAATAACTTTGTATTGTATCTATTGTTATGTACGTTGGAGTTCACATTAAAAGCATAGTTTATATATTAGTAAATGATTTTTGTGAAAGATCCAGCCCCTTCACCGTCACTCACAGCCGTTTACATGTGTTTTGCGCACAAGCTGCAAGCACCCCAAAATTTAACTGCTTAATCAACCATCGATAGCTTTAATCGATTGCATCGCTTATTTGTCGCCGATTAATCGTTGACATTCCTAATATCAACAGAAAATTAAAAACGGAAAAAGATATGTAGTATGTGTTCTGCTCAACAACAGTCTGCTGTCAAGTGACAATACTATTAAAACACATTTCAGAAGCATTGTCACTGATGTTCACACAAACACTCACTCAGCACTTCACTCTCTCTCACTCACCACTCCGTACGAGTATGTGTCACAGGTCTCAGACACCGGGAGGCTCTGGATGACTTCAGGGGCCATCCAGGGAAACGTGCCCACCAGAGACATGTGGGTGGTGTGAGAATGAAACTTAGATGCTCCGAAATCACAGATCTGAAGTCAGGGAGAATCCAGTTAATCAGCAGATTTTACAATAAGAGTTGATTTTTTTTTCATGTTTAACAGAGATTGTCTGAACAGATGGTCGTAAAGTACCTTGAGTACTGAATCTGCTGTCAACACAACTGAAAAGAAAACACAAGTTCAGGTCAGAGAAAATATATCGGCATCGAAAATTGTCAATTGTAAAATGTACGGAACAAGACTCACGCTCCACTCTGTGAGGATTGACAGCTTGGAAACCAAAGCAATGTTTTGGCATCTTGCATGTTTAGTATTGGCAATTGTGACTAAAGTAATATTACAGTAACAGCAGTTTAGGAAAAGGAAAGGAAAGGAAAGGACGTGACAAGTGTCCAGGTATGGTTTCCCATACTAGGAATTGGTGCTCTGCATTTAACCCATCCAAGTGCACACACAGCAGTGAGAAGTG
>JAUYWG010000042.1:983463-1003577 GCA_034779775.1 Enteromius afrohamiltoni
TCTCCGCGTGTGAGTTTTCCGTCACGCTACACTGGGACTAACCTCGATCATTCATCTCTTGTCTGCCTCCGTGACACATCCATGATCCAGTGTCACAAATGCTTTAAAAGAATATTCTTACAATTTAAATGAAAATGTATTCTTGTTAAATGCATAATAAGTGCATTATGTTTTAACCCACTTGAGTATTGATCGTTACTTCTATTGTCCTTACTAAGTGTAATAAGTGTAGTACTGAATATGAATAAAACAAAGGATAAAACATTTAATTTTTTCAGTTTTGTTTTTCTATAACTGACATCAAATTCTAGACAAATTCTAGTGCTAGATCAAATTCTAGTGCCGTTGGGCAAGTCACTTAACCTTGGATTTCTCTGGAGGAGAACACTAGTATACTTTATGTTGCTTTGGACAAAAGCATCTGCTAATTATAGAGACACAAGAGAGATTAATGCCCATTTAGTGTCTGGTGAAAGGGTAGAAAGTCCAGCTTGTCCTGCTCATTCATAATGGGTTTAAGACCTCAGGACATGCAGATCCCCATAGACCATACTCAACATGTCAATTAATTCAATTAACATCTGTTTCGATCAATCAAACCTAATACAGAAGTGAAGATGCTTTACATCCCTCTGTTTACATAAGATTTAGAATTTATAAAATGCTATACAGCACAGCAGCTATGAGCTGATGAATATCATTATATAGATGGAACATGACAGAAAACGCTGATTTTATTACTCTCGAAGCTGAAAGTTTTAGTAACAATGACTAATGACACAGAGGCGGCCTGAGCCATTAACCAGGACACCTGGGACAGTTAATGTGGCCTTTCTGTGGCTCAGACGAGAGTGTCTGGCCCTCTGGGGAGTGTACGTCTCTGAGAGAGGACAAGTCATTATCTATAACTGATGCATCCCATAAATCACACAAAACCAGCCTTATCTGTCATTATGTCTATGGATGAATTACACAAAACTGAATACAGCAGTAAGTGAATGTGTATGCGGTTAGTTCACTCAAGAAACAAATTTTTGTCATCATTTACTCAGCCTCATGTCTTTCAAACCCACATGAATTACTTTTTTCCATGAGTTAAATATTTTCAATGAACTGCATGAGATCATCCGCAAGCAGTCTGAATGATTCAGACATCAGCTGTACTGATTCAAGCCTCGAGTTCCAATTAGGCTTGGGCGGTAATACAGTAATATGGTATACCGTGGGATCTAAAAATAGCAACGGCATCAGTTTCAATACTGTTATACCATCATAAAAAATGAGTCGCACACTAGAGACCTGCGCGGGACGGATTTTTCAGAGTCTTGCGTCGTCACTTTTTTTATTATTCACAGTAATACCGTATAACAAAATAAAATAGGGAGGAGGTTTAATGGTATCAAAATTTGGAGTTCCAATCACTACCTGAATTTCTTTGGGTTCAAAGCTTACTAGCATGTGTTACAGATCTGCCAGGCTCTACCCCCAGCCAACCACAGCGTTCACTCTCCCCAGAATTCTAATCAGCATCACCTGCACCTCATCATCACCACAATAACCAGCCCTATATAACCACACACCACCCTTCAGTCAGTGTCCGGGCTCGTTTCTACAAAGTGGACTCAATCCTATACTCCTTGAATTGTGACTACTGAAATACTTACCCTGTACTTACCTCCGTGTTCTCCTTCGTTCTAGTTTGTCTCCTGTGTTTCTAGGAAGTACCAGTGTTTGTGGTGTGTGGTTATCACTCAGCTCCAAAATTCCAATGATTCTGCAAAAAATAAAGAGATCTCTATTACTCTGCCTTAACAAACTAAAACTCTCTGACTCTTGGAAACTCACCGCTCAAGATCGATCTTCTCTGTTCATATTCTGCTGTGCAATTCTCACTTACCTCTTGTGTAAAATCTGCTTTTGTAACAGAAGCCCTGACCGCACCAGCACGCACCCTACTCCGGCTCGGTGGAGGACTGCAAGGGATTCCTGTTGCATTGCTTGCTCACCGTTGCCATGCAACCCACATTATTTCCCACTAATAATTCTAAAATTGCATATATTATTTATATTTATATAAATATTATTATTTATTTATAACTTCTTTATTCACTTATAAGAACCCACCATCAGGGTTTGGAACTCAGACTTCGGCTGATGACTGCTTATGATGACTCCGTCGGATTGGAAAAATTCACCTGACTTTCTATTCACTTTTCAACCCATATACTGTCCTGTCTGTGAAAAAGCCTGAGCACTGCAGCATTATTTCATAACTGGCCGAAGTTTCCCATCCCTCCGAAACCTGCCAACGAGCCCATGCAAGTGGATTGAGGCCTTATGTTGACAGCGGAGTGGCAGAAAAGGCCCGGGGTTTTTTGTCTTTACTGTAGTGAAAATGGGCAATTTATTTGTACATGCCCCCATAGTCACCCACAACCCATGGTGAGTGCAATTCAGCCTACCATAGAAAGGATGCACTCATGTGCAAAGCAGTAAAGGACGCCTGTGTAAACACACACACAAACACTATAAGTCCTTTACACAATCTGACATGTGTTTAAAATTGAACTGGAAATCAGGTGCTGGGCATCCGACCAGAGGAGAACTGACCCCAACTAAGCCTGGTTCTCCCAAGGTTTTTTCCTCATTCTCTCATGGATGTGGTTTTGGTTCCTTGCCGTTGTCGCCTCTGGCTTGCTTAGTTGGGGACACCTGATTTCTAGTGATTATCGTCGTCTTGAATACAGAGACCGTCTCTGCATTTGATAAATAAATTGTTTAATTCTCGTCATTATACATTACCTTCACTCTGTTCTTTTACTTGATAATGTTCAGTACTTTGCTACAATCTGTATTGTTAAAAGCGCTATATAAATGAAAGTAACTTGACTTGACTTGTGTGATGCTTACTGCATCCAATATTTCCATTCCAGTTTTTGCACTCCTTGACTCCGGGTCAGCCGGTAACTTCATCGCCGGGCACCTCTGCCTCGAGCTTCGACTCAAGAATCAAGACCACTGCCACTGAGACCGTCTACCAGGTCGAATCCATAACTGGGTAGCCATTAAGTTGCAGAAATTTGAGACTCTGGGCTGGACCACTGTCACTACAACCTAATCAAAATTTGTGAAAATGATTAATGGAAGACTGCTTTTGTCACACTCACAGGTCACTATGAGTATCTTGCAATGCCGTATGGCCTAGTCAATGCTCCATTGATCTTTCGAGATTTCATGCATGAGGTATTTTGAGATTTTCGCTACTAGTTTGTAATAATTTATATTGACATATTCAGATTTTCTCCAAGAACGAGCAGGAGCACTGTAGGCACGTGGTGGAGGTCCTCCAAAGATTATGGGACTTTCCAACTTCCTTCAGGATGGACGAGGGGAGGTGAAAGCCATCATAACCTGGCCCACACTTATCACAGTTAAAGAACTGCAACGTTTCCTGGGATTCTCAAACTTCTACCGCCAATTCATCAAAAACTACAACATGTTTTCCAGCCCCCTCACTTCTCAAAGGTAAGCTCAAGTCTCTGTCCTGGAACTCAGCAGCATCAGAGGCCTTTGTCACATTGAAACGGGCTTTCACCAAGGCACCGCTCCTAACCCATCCCGATCCAAACCGCCCATTTGTAGCGGAGGTAGACGCCTCCACCACTGGTGTCGGAGCGGTGCTATCACTGCAGCAGGGGAATTCAGCTCGACTCCATCTATGTGCTTACTTCTACCGGAAGCTCAGCCCAGCAGCATTGGCAGCCGAGAACTCTTGGCCATCAAGCTGACTCAGGAGGAATTTAGACATTGGCTGGAGGGAGCCTCACATCCATTTGAGGTTTTAACTGACCATAAGAATCTACAATACCTCAGAGATGCTAAGAGGTTAAATCCTCGTCAAGCTCAATGGGCATTATTTTTAACTCATAGAAATTTCTCTATTTCCTAATGTCCAGGTTCCAAAAATGTCAGAATGAACGCTCTTTCCTGTATCCACTCCAGGGATGATGATTCCGAGGCTCCAGAGAATATCATTCCAACCAAGCTGTTTATCAACCCCATTCAGTGGATCACCCCTCCAGCTGCCTCCAAGCCAGCTCCTGCCAATGGTCTGGGCTGTCCCCAACATCTCAGATTTGTCAAAAAGAACACCTCTTATCCATACCACTCACACTTCATTGGGCACTGCAGTAAGAAACTCAGTCCCAGGTTTGTTGGCCTCTTTGTTATTCTGAAAGAGATCAATACTGTCAACTCCAGCTTCCACCCCAGTACAAGATCCACACCACATTTCACTTGTCACACCTCAAACCGTACCAGAACCCTGTTTCTCTACCCACAGATCCTGGCCCAGGATCCAGCGAATGTATGGTCTCTGTCCACTTCATTACAGAATTATTGAAACAAGTCATTTTTAAATGAATCCAAAGAAATTTTAATGTTGCTGGTCTTTTCAAGTTGGTCTGGATGAAAATGTAAATTCATTCTTCACCACTAGGTGCCACTTTTGGAGCATTAAAAAAGTGGTTTTGCTGGTAATACGGTACATAAAGCAGCACTGTGCTCACAAACACTGCTTTATCAGTCATTACAAGCATTAAAAAATGAAAATGAGATCAATTAATCATTTTAATTAAATAAAAAATGGAAGGTAAAAATAATTACATATTATAAGACAATGTATGTGTTTTTTGACCTTGTATGCATGTCCACCTAAATATGACTAAATATGATACAAACTGAAACATTATGTTCATTTTGTACTTTGTAAAAATATATTATTTCCACAGTAAGTAATTTTTTTAAAAGTAAGCTAAACTGTTCTTCTTTCGACAGGGTTAAAATAAAAGTATTTTCCAGTCATTCATCAGGCATCTCTTCCTCATCTCTGGAAAGAAAGCACTCCGGTTATACAGCTTCAGTACATCTGACAGTTCAGAGCAGAGCGCTAATTGGAAATGACTCTGCCTCTGTCATGATTCTATTGTATTTGTAATGATTTTTCTTTGTATGGTAATCAGTGGAACTGCACAAAGCTCTCCTGAGGAGAGTTATAAGCAGCAGTTATATTTAATGATGATAAAGACAGTTGTCAGTGTGTAAAACTCATTATTCCTCTGATCATCAGAATCGTCTCTTGAACAATTATGTAAAAGCAGCAATGTTAACAGGCCCACAAAAAACAAATGTCACATTCCTGTTCTAATTTTTATGGCATATATGAATAACTTTCCATACTGTACTAAATTTGATAAAATGGAATTGAGAGTACATTACACTTAGCCAAGATATTCAATAAACACACAAGGGGTGTAGAAGTGTGGATCTGTGAATGCCTGCTGTGGTTACTGCAGACTCAGAGTATGTGTAGGTGTGTTGAAGTACACAAGCACAAGGGTCAAAGCTCACAATTGCAGCAAGTGCAAACTCTTTAAAACCTGAACAGACTGTCTTTTGATCAGAGATATTAATTAAGAATTATTAAGAAACTTATACAGCAGCAGCCAGTAAGCTTCACATATAAATTGTGGTTGGTGTCCAGAATGTTACACTTTATATTGTGGACAGTTATGTGCCCATAGATATGAAAATGGATATTTGTGATGCTAACGTTCAAAAGCATCAGTTTTCGAATCTCCCAGCATATTATATTGTTTTGAAATCATAACATGACATTCTTTAAGTAACTGTGTGAAAATGAGGCTTTATTAATCAAAACTACTTACTGGTACACATTTCTTGGCTCGCTAAAAAGTTCACTAATTTAGGTTTATAGACCAGGTAGGGTATTACAAAGGTTCACAGACTCCAACTCCAGCTTCAACTCCTCACACTTTACATATCCCTAAACCTACCCATCTCCGTACCCCAGATAAAATTGTTCCAATTACTCTTATACATATTGTTGTTACAAAAAGTAGTTATGTCCTGTTACTGAATATTTAGTAAAGTGAAAAAAAGTGTTGTCACCAATGTTCTGTTACATGTTTGTACTTACACATACCATTCTGAAGGTTGTTATAAATGTGCAATTACATAAATATTACAGCTGTAGATACTAAGAACTACTTACACTGTGGTTACATACTACATACATTCACATCTAGTTACTATGTAAGTACACAGGTATTGGGAACACTTCATATAAAGTGGGACCACATTGGCATTTTTCTTTTTTTTAATCATTGAATATTTTATTTAGCAAGGCTAAACTACATTGATAAAAAATGACAGAGTGGATATTTATATTATTTGTGATATATACTAACTTTTCATAGTAACAAAAGTAACAAAAATGCATATGTGCTGCTGACCATACACATCATATATGCTATACACTAAACTCTAACCTAAATAAGGAACAATCAGCAATGGAACATGACAAATTACCCATCATCCCCTGGGGCTTTAGTGGGACACTGTGATTGAAGGAGACAAGACAGCCCTTAGGTTCTTAGAGCAGGCTTATGTATAATTACACAGTCAAATGCACAAAGAGCAAACATAAAATCACATTTTTAAACTGTGTTTCTATACCAAAATAAAACAAAAAAAGTTCTTATAATTAAACTACTGTGACTGTTAAGTGCTGTCAATAAAAAAAAAAGAAAAGAAAAAGCCTGATGCTTTAAGAGCCTTATGCTGTAATGAGTTCAATTTAAATTGAGATTCCAATAGCGGGAAGACCTAGATCCTTAACACACACACAACATATAAATATCACTTGCACATGGCCACTCACTCAAACACATAATGATGGGACACAATAAATACAAGCACATTAGACAAGCACACACACGCACACGTATGCAAACACACAGTTGATATACAGATGTGCACACATGTGCTGCAGTGCAGAGTGATGCTGAATGTGGCAGGATTTGATTGTTTAAGTTGCAGGCATCCGACCTGAGCAGAGTAATGAGTAATGAAGCATTCGTGCTTAGGGTGTGTGAAAATCTCAAGCAAACTCTTACATAACCCACCTCTACACTTTCACAAGCCTCTAGAATAGCATCTCTAAACAGACAGAAAACTCACTAGATCAGCCAAAACAGATCTAGATTTAAAAAGACCAATGTTTCTATGATACTCATTATACAGTATAACCAAGAAATATATCTTTATTATTTAGATGTAATTGTTTGGATTTGTTGTTGCTGTTGCTATTTTGAAATTAATACTTCAGGGTACAATAAATTAATAAAAATTGCACTGGACCTTTCAAAATAATGCTGTTCCAGAAAAAAAATGAAATAAATGTCATGTTCCATAAAAATATGAAGCAGCACAGCTGTTTTCAACAATGATAATAATAAGAAAATATTCTTGAGCAGCAAAATCAGTATTAGAATGATTTCTGAAGGATCGTGTGACATTGACGGCAGGAGTAATGATGCTGAACATTCAGCTTTAACATCAGGAACACATTTCATTTTAACGCATAATACAATAAAAAATAAGTTCATTTAAAATAAAGGTCAGACTTTGTATTATGTGGCCCTAACTATTATGCACTTGCATGAAAAAATAAGTACAATGTACTTATGGCTATATTGTAATAAAAATCACTTCTGCTGTTATTGAGGTGAGATAAGGGTAAGGTTAAGGACAGGTCAGGTTTAAGGAATGTGTAAACCGTGTTATTATTAATGTAATTACAGAAATTAATTAGAGGTGTAATTGCATATAGGTATTTTAAATATTTTTTAAATATATGTAAAAACATTTATGTACACAATAACTGCAATGTAACAAATAATTATGCTAATTTAGAGGCTTTTATCCAAAACATATTATATAAGTGTTGCTTGTCTCATGGAGCCTGTTCTCAACTCACACAGAAATATTGAGCTCAGTTTTGGGAGGGTAATGAAAACTCATATTTGATAATCTCCTCATTAGTGTTTTTACTCTATTGATTACATCTGTATCAATGCAGAAACCCAATATATCAACAGGATATGAAAGCAGTCCTCACTGAAATAAGCCATTGTGGGGCTCTGCACAATTGTTATGCAAAGAAGAAAAGAAAAAAGTTTAAAAAGACCATCTGTGAGATCTATTTCACCCTAACAATAATATACAGAACTAATAAGAGTGTCCATCGCCATGACAACAGTAGCCTGCTTCTGAGATAATTAGAGTTTGAGTTTTTTCGACTGTAAAGATGAAGGAGTGTTTCCAGCATCAGCAGGGCATCTGACCATTACAGAGACAGTATCTATGATTAACTGCTTGCTGGAAATAACAATATACTGGTTAGTATTCAGTATCCCTATACTTTAAATTGGTTTTCCAACCAACAAAATTTATATTATTATACTAATTAATTATTTTCATTTTAAATGCAATATTATCATTGCAACTGACAAATAAACTAAATAAAAAGTTACTAATCATTAGTTTCATTATAAAAGCACAAATATAAATAAATCTAACTAATGCCACAATTAGGACAATTGTTAGGAGATGAAAGCCACATCAAGCATCCAGGGACCTCAAAGTTCAGAAGCTGAGAAAAATACAGCTATCAACTGGAAGATAGATGCTATTACTTAGAGAGATCCATGTCTGGGGCAAAAAAAGCTCAATAATGACGCAACTGAGATATGTGGACAGATGTGGTGTCAGACAAGAGCTAACAGAGCTGTGTGGACGTCAAACTTCAAAGCTACACAGATCCAGGTAAACATGCAAAAGAATCTTGAACACAATCTGGGATCAAACCCATCCATCAAAACTGAAGTAATTAACAGTGGCTCAAAAACAGACAGGTGAATGGTTAGCCTGAATATATGCCATCATTTTAAAATTGCAGTGCAGAGGCGTAACCTGAAGGGTCTGGGGCAAACGTGCTGGGATAATGGGCTATAGTCACACATCCACAGTCTGTGAAACATAGTTACAGCCAAATTCTGAAAGCTGTCAAAATGTGGCTTAATTAAATAACAAATTGTGGCCAATGAATGCTTACATTTGTGTCAATACTGAAACTGACTTTCAGAAATAGACTTTCCTAGCAAAATATTCACTGGAGCACACAGTCTAACCTGTATGAATGATGCTTTGCTCCACTGAGCTTACATTATTTTTAGTAGACTTTGGACAGTTTTGCTTAATTTGTTTTTGTGAATGAGTCATACTGTCACGCCCGGCTGGAGTTGCCAGCTACAGACTGCTTATGGCACTCCAGCGCCAGCGAACTCTCTGTTTTGTGTTTGTTTTCATGCACTCATTGTCACGTAGTCATGTCTCTGCCCCTCTTGTCAGTTGTCATGGTGTTTCATTGTTGGCTCCACCCACTGACCTAGTTCTTTTAGATTTGTGTTTTGTTTTCTATTGTCTTGTTATCTGGATATAGCATCAATGTTAAATTATATTATATTATATTTATTATACTAATAAAAATTACAATATTTGGTCCCACTTTATTAGGTGGTCTCAACTCCTATGTACTTGCATCTAAATGAATAATTTGGTACAATGCACTTATTATGTAAATACATGTTTTTTGTTATGATCTTCAGCTTGTGCCCATGAACTCCACCAGAAGGCACTCCCCCTCGGACAGTATGTGTTTCTGTGTTATGCTCTAAGGACTCTTATTATGAAGTGTGTTCCACTGTTTCAGTGCTTCCCTTGTTCTGTCTCTCCTCGCCCCCTTGTTAACTCTGTGTGTTTGTAAGCTAATCGTGAGTTGGCTGCAAAATGGCGGACATCATGGCGCTCTGTTACATCACTGCTGGCTTTGATGAGTCAGGTCAAGTTACAGTTGATTTTCACAATCCAAGACCAGCCATAGTTGATCAAGAACCAAGTCCATCCACAGCAGATCCCTTCAAGCCCAATCATGTCATGGTCAACCGTCATAAACCGAGTCAAACTGTCGCTGGTCTTCGCAAGTCAAGTCAATCCACGACCCATCAACACAAGTTAAGTAAACGTTTCATAGCTCCTTTCAATTCAAGTCAAGTTGTTACAGATCTGCACTACTGCCCTATTTAATATTCATTGCACTACTGTGACGGATCACTGGAGTCGGTTGGATCCATTTGCAGGCCTTATTCAAAGACGTAGTTGTACAGGCGGAAGTCGGTAAACACAGACTGACAGAATCAAACAGGGTAATCCAGAAATCAAAGGTAAAGTCCAGGCAAAGCGTCGGGGCAGGCAGCGATAATCAAAGTCCAGAGAAACAGTCCAAAACGGTAAACAGGGAAAAACAACGGAGAAAAACGCTCAGGATTGTATGCCAGGCAAAACAAAACTTTGCAAAGAGTTAGCGTCCAGCCGCCGCTTTTAAAGTCCACAAAATGGCAGGCGATAGGGGCGGAAGCGGCCAAGGTACGTGGGCGAAAAAAGGTCCGGGGGGAAACTAGAACTCCGGCGAAGGTTCTCGCTGCTGCCGTCTGGAGAGAGCCACAGAGGCGCGGCTTGTGACAATTACACTGCATATATCCATATATATATATATATATATATATATATATATATTAGGGCCGGGAGTTTAATTTAGTGTTAACGCGTTAATTTAGATAAAAATTATTACACAAAAATAATGTGTTAAATTTTTTTTACGGATTTTAATCACACTTATTTTTGCAAAGTGGAACGTTTCTCACTGGATGAATTTCAGTTGACCGATTATACTGGAGCACCAACTAGCGTTCAGACAAAAGCAAACCACAGTGAACATGGACAAAGAAGCTGATGAGACTGCTTTGGTTGGCCCTGTGAATGGCAAGTGTCTATAAGAACATGGTTGTGTGCAAGCTATGCAACGAGGAATTTGCACATCACCGCAGCTCATCAAGCCTCAAATTATCACAACTTGAACTTGAACAACTACAGTTTGATCTAATACGAATAGGTTACTTCCATAACCCAGGTTCCCTGAGACATGGGAACGAGTACTGCGCCTGCTAAGCCACTATGGGAAAATATATTTTTTCCTCCTTACGGAAGCCTTTTATAATCACGCAGTGAAAACTGCATGGCCATTGGTTAGTGCAGTGGTATCTTGTGAGCCTAAGCTCACGGTTTGAGCGTTTGACGGCTAAACACGACGAGCAAATAAATTCACACATTTAATGTCTTGAGAGCCTGAGCTCGCAGTTTGGGCGTGTAACGGTCGAACAAAGCAAACTAACCATTTTAACCCTTTAGGCAGAGAGGACCCTGGCATGTAATGCCGGGACATCCATATTGTAAAACCTGGCAAATGTGGACGGCAATGACCAGTCGGCCGCCTCACAAATCTCTGACAGGGAAATTCTGGAAAAAACTTCAGGGAAAAAACTGGCTGGGCCAGTTCTGGGCCAGCGCATCCATTTCCCTCCTGAAATAAGCTGGGCAGTGAATGTGTTGCTGTCTGAAGTGAAAAGATCCACTTCTGCTTTGCCGAACGTTTTCCAGATTAACTGGGTAGTTTGTGGGTGAAGAGTCCGTTCCTGTTCAGTTTGCCAGGAATGTGAGTGGCTCTCATCGAGTGCAGATTGTGCTGGGCCCATCTGAAGAGGCGCGCCTGTCCCAATCACTTTCCTTGGAGTTTCCTGGAGCAGCTTGTGGGATGGTCCGGCCGTGGCGAGACTTTGCCCCACCCTCTTGAAAAGATGTCGATCAGGAGGACGCTAGCGGCAGAGGGTCCAGCACTACTCTGGAAAGGGAGAAGCATCTACTGGATGAATTATAGCAACTCCTTGACTCTTTCTTTGACTGCCTGGCCTGTGATGGCAGCAGCAATGGCGGCATGGAAGCTTGCTTCGGCTGCTATAGCGGCTTTCTGGGGCGGCCAGCAGATGCATATGCCGCGATGCGTTTGGGCAGAAAGTGTCGCTGGGACGCCTCTATGAAGCGCTCCGCAACCTCAACGGAGGTGCCGAAAAAGTCCATTCTGTGAGATGGGCGCGTTGAGAAATGGGACCTTCTCCAGATCCTTAATGTCTGTGACCTTCAGCCAGAGATGACTCTCAAGAATGACGAGGCTGGCCATGGAACTCAGTGCCAGGTTAGTCACGCTGTGCAGCTCTCTCAGCGTTTCCGCGTCAGGCTCTGGACCAGGCTCTGCAGGAAGTTTAGCCTGGAATACTTGCAGCACCGCCATGTCAGGGGCCAAGGCTGCCTGTCTAGCGAAAGTAAAAGGCTCGGCAGGTAAAAGCAGAAGTCAACCTACATTGCTTGGACGGATGGGCGGGCTTCGCTTTCCAGCCTATAGCAGTGTGGGGGCAGAGGTGAGAGGCCACAGACTCATCCAGCGGTGGTAGCTTTTAATAGCCTCTGCACCGAGTAAGGAGAACACCAGGACTTCGCAAGTTCGTTGTGAACTTCAGAGAAGAACGGCGTGGTCTTCTGTCGAGGGGCTTGCAGGCGCCCTGGCAGGGACCACTCATCCACTCCAAACCTAGCTCACTGACAGCCTTTGAGAGGACACGAAAGAGCTCGGCATCCATCCCATGCTTGAGAGAACCGCAATCTGACAGAGCAGAGTGGGCGGGGTCACCTGAGCCCGAGAGCTCCTCTGCGTCTGAGGCTGCTGTTTCCGAATGAGACGAGGTCACTTGCAGCCATGGAGGGACGCTGGTCTTCATTCAGGAAGAGAATGGGTGAAACAGCTCTCCGGAAAAGTGGTGAGGCACACAGGGCACGCCAGCGTGAGCTCATCATCCTCAAAGTGCTGTGCCCTTCGGCCCCCACTGCCTCTTTTGAGGCGGGAGGGCTCGGGGGCAGGAGTCATGTCCTGAAAAGGACACTATCCTAGCACAAAGAGTGGCAAGACTGAGCACAGGTCAGAGCAGCTTCTGTGTGGTGCTTACAGAGGCAGGAAACGCACTGCTTGTGGCTGTCCTCAATATGCAGGAGGGTACTGCAGGTCGAACAGCGGTGACAGGGCATGTCAGTCCTCTTGAAATCTGCTCTTTGAGAAATTAACTCTTTTGAGATATATGCTGGATGGCGGCAGAGGAAATAATCAAGCTGCAAGGCATTTTCAACGTTGTTGGCTTCATAGTCAGGACAGCAAAGTTGCACATCACTGAAGGAGAAGAAATCAGAATCCTGTGGCAAAGCGGGCACTATATATACACGGCCCCACCCACACAGATGAGCTTCGGCAGGAGCCGTGGCCATTGGTTGGTGCAGCACAGCGTCCAACCGATTGGTTTATCCAGATACCACAGCACCAACCAATGGCTGTGCTGTTTTCACTGCGTGATTAAAAAAGGTCTCAGTTAGGAGGAAAAAAGGAGTTTTTCACATAGCATCTTAGCAGAGGCAGTACGAGTGAAGTGTCGACAGGGAACTGTGGTTAACATGAAAGATGAAACATCAATGATAAATTGTTTATTAATAAATCCCAACAACCATGTGCTACAGGTATAGCCATTCATACAGCGGAAGTTATTTTACAACTACTCAAAGCATCCGGTTTTCGGACGTGGAGCATGAAAAAGGCCTATTCTTTTAACCTACCCTTAAACCTACCCCGAACACCAAAACTGTCCCTAACCTTACCCGTATCCCACTTCAATAGCAGCAGAGGTGCTACAATACAGTATGAACACAATACAGTGTACTTATTTTTTGATGTAAGTACATAGTAGTTATGCCCACCTAATATAAAGTGTGACCTTTTTATGTACATGATTTTATTCAAGTTTAATAATCTTCTCAAAACAGTAGCACAAAAATATATTTCTGCTTCATTCACTTAACAAATATTCTGCAATGTTTTAGCTGGGCGTTCATATACCGTTTTCAAATTGTGATATTAATTAACTACTAGACTATATGCTTAGTGTTAGGATAAGGATATGGTTTAGAGTTACTTGCATGTAATTATACATAATTTGTTGTAACTGTAATAGTAACTACATGTAACATCTAACAAGGACACCGTGATTTTTTATTTCATATAACAAAGAAAAAACAAATTGAAAGAAAATGTAAACATTCAAAGTAAACATAAACATTTAGAATAACGTTTTTTATAAACTCATTGAGAACGTAAGCAAAACGTTCTTAAAACATATTTTTCTTAGATGTGATTTTGTTGTTTTAGTGTTAGGAAATTTAACACAATATCCTTTTAGAAAATTAACAGAACCTTTTTATGATATGATTTTTTTTTATTACAGTATAGACAGTAAAATGAAAAAAACTTTAAATTTCCTCTCTGACATACAAACGCATCTCATAATTGTGCTTCACTGCACTTTTTTCACTGAACACATTCATTACATAATTCACATACAGGCATTCTTAGCATAACCTGTTCTCCTGTTTGTTCAAAAAAAAACACAAGACTTCAAAGCTCAATAAAAATCTCAGTGTCTCACGCACATGCAGACTACCGTGCAGAAAGTACATATTACATCCTGAGACAAAAACAATCAAGCACACATTCAAACAGTGCCCTCAGAGACACAGAATACAAACCTCAAATACAGCAAAGCAGATCAAGTGACTGCTCAGACACTTACCTACAGGAGTGAGAGACCCATGAGTGATAGACTGAAGCAGTCAATGCGACTTTATCTGTCTTTTTCTCACTACTATTAGTGTCTAATACAGAGAGCTCTATACGGCAGCTTAAGCATCCTGTAGTGTGTGTATGTGTGTGTTCCGAGTGGCAGGCAGAAGAGAGTGCTGATGTAGAGTGCGTTTGTGTGTGTGGGGCAGAACGGGCAGCTGACCCCCCCTCCATTTGAGAGCGGAGTGGTTGCTAGGAGATTTGAGTACTCCAATCATCATGGTCTGATGACTGCACATGCACACAAACATATGTGTGTAAAAAACATACTTTTGTTCAATAGAGATGAAGGTCTATTAATAATTACTTAATAAGCAAAAATTTATTTTGATAATGCATTGTTTAAGATGCGCCTGCACACCAAGTTCAACACTTGCGTACAAGTGTATTTTCTGACTAACATGCTTCAAATTGTGTTTGTTTGTTCAAGCATGTTAAAGGTCTTCACTTAATAATTCAGTACTTTCAAGAAAATGGACACAGACATAAAATGAAAGTACATTCTGATGTATAATACATGATATAATGACTCATTCAGAAATATATCGCTAATATATTTTTTCAAAGTCAACTATAAATCACTTCCAAAAATCTGGCTTGTCACCTTATTCTCCCAGGTCCAGGTTTAGGTCTTCTTGTGTCATATGATGTTGCAACAAAGAAAATTATTTTGTGTATTTGGAGTAATGAAACGTGTTATTTTAGTTGCAAAACTCACATTATTTTCCACATACTGTACATTATTGTTTCTCCTGTAAGCCTGATTGGCCTGCGCTGTGATTGGTCGAATACCGCAAACATCTGATGTTACACCCCTTACCATAAAGTGATGCTGTGTTACGTTGGTATGACACTAAAACTATAAAACACATTACAAAAGAGGCATCCAATGGAACCTTTATCGGACAACATAACTTATTTAAAGGTGTGCTATATTTAACACAAATATAACCCACTCTAATATTTGGTGGTTTCAATTTCACAACGACACACAGCGTCTCCAGAACATGGCGCCCGCAGCAACACTACAGCCAGAATAATAGCTCTGCTTCCTTTCTTTCCCTAAACATTTGGCCGGTGTTTGAAAATAAAACCACACTGTGATGTAGAAAAGTAGAGGTGTGTTTAAATTAGGTGTTTTAGGGAAGTGTGGGCAAGACATAACTTTTATTTTATAAAGAATATCTCTTATGTTTTAAACTTTTTAACTTTTTTTAAAAAACGTATATTTTTGCAACTTTAGGGATCTTATTTATGCACTAACAGCTTGTAACACTGCAAAGAGAAAGGAAAATTTCACATCATATGACCACTTTAATGATGACTCTGATTTATGTGCAAGCTCAATACAAAAGAGAATGTTATACAGCTGCAAAGATGTAAATCAAAACTGTTTTAGACTGCACATGTGTGCAAAAATATATTGGATTCAAGGCCTCCTTAAAATAGGGGCTTGAACAACATCATGAATTAACTAGGCCAAACCTAGCATCATTGATGTCTGGCAACAAGTTCTTTTACTTTATTGGATTTCATAAAGGAATAGTAATTGGTTATTGGCATTACATATGTTATTCCATCTTCCTTGATGATTTGTTCCAGTGATGTTATTTCGTTTCTACTCAAAATACAATAAAATGTTGATCACAATACATAAATAAATAAAATCAAAATCAATCCAGTGGTGCTAAACCATATTTATACAGTGGAGACAGGGGCTAGTTGTCTCACTTTTCTCCAGTGATAGTGACTCCAAATATCTCAGGAAAAATGCATTATTTAAATTCAGGTTCTGTATTGAAACAAAACTCTATGACTGCAAAAAGCTACATATTTCCTATACATTTGTTTGAAACATGCTATATCTGTACATATATTATAACCTGACTTGCACATGAACAAATTACACTTTGGCGTACTTTTTTAAAGATTTCTGTGAAAATAAAGTGTGAACTGAATGTAAATTGTATGCTGCAACATTGAAATAAATTAAATGTTTTAATTTGAAGGTTTATTAAAAACTATTAACTGAACTTTTGAGTACTTTTTGATACAAAAGAAAAAAGGTGTGGTTTCAGTAACAGCTCTGTTAGGAGACACTGTGTGTTTCTGTGCAAAAGCAACAGAGAAAGAGAACAAGAGAGAGAGAGACAGGGTCACATCACAGTGGAGCCAATGGTTTTTGTACTGCAAATACATCTGAGCATCATCGCTGTGTCACGCGACTCTGTTCCTCTTTCAGGGTTCAACTGATGGCCTGCGTTGTGATTGGCTGAATACCGCAAGCATCTGATGTTACACCTGATGTTGCAATTGATCACCAGATTACTAACACCTGGTCCCAATCACAGTCACTATTTAATGGCAGACTTACCAAACAGTCAGCGGTTGAGCTCCAGGTTGATACGCTCATTGTCTCAGCATCTATCTGGACATCTGTCTACCTGTCTGCTGGAATTCCATTCTCTGAAAACCTACAAGAAAGACTGAGTATCCTTACCTTTAAACTACTTACCTGTTGTGCCTTGTGAACTGCCTTAAGACTGTACATCTAGAGTGAAACTTACCTTGGATGTTGATTGCTTCTTCTGAGGACTGTTGTACACCAAGTTATACTCGCCCTGTGATTCTCACCTTCTCTGAATTCCTGTGCACTGTCGTCTGCCATTCAACAATGTTATGAGATGATACTTACCTTTAATTGTCTTGATTGATGTTTGCTTGATGTTGTACTTACCTGAAACGATCTTCATCAACAGAAGTCTATTAACTGTCTCTGGTCATTCTGTGAAGTCATCCAGTTATACTTGCCAGCGATACTTCCCACATCTCAGCATTGCAAAGACTGTATATGATGATCCCAGTATGACTACCTGTTATTGTGATTAGTGTTGCATCTCTACCTTGTGAAACACTGTTTTATTTAGCATCCTTTCATCTCTGGTTTGTCTGAGTGTGACAATCACTCTGTAAAACAGACCCCTGCAGTATTCCGGTGTCATGTCATTGTGTGTTTGGTGTTCTGCTTTGTGGCTTCAGCAGAACTGATTATTAGACTGAATGCGAGACACAGAGATGCTCTTTCACACCAAAGCTGAATTTTTGGCAGCATCATTATAGAAAGAGGAGATGTCTGCTCTTATAGCAAGTCATCTGAGCACCTGTTAGGGTTGCTCTGGACGACGGCAGCAGCATGTGTGCTGATGAGACATGGATCAGACACACCTGCTCTCCATCACAGATCATCAAAAGGCTGTGACCCAGTGAGTCATTCATCCTGGACATACATTACAAGTGTCGTCTTCAGCTAAGGAAGTCTACGGCAGCCCACAGAACCACTTGAGGGCATACAGATCATACATCTTCTGCATCAAATTGGGAGTCTCTCAAATTCTCTAGCATCACCAAGTGGCCAAAACTGCATTCATGTTCATGCAAATAGCTTTTCAACTGTAGGGACCTATTCAGTCAGGAGAATTTGTTCAATTTTGGATGAATAAATCAAAGGCAGATCACTACACTTGAGTCAAAAATTATATAGACTTTTACATATTTTAATGTGAATATTAAAATGGCTATTCAAATGTGAATTCTGCATATTCGTCATGTTTTGGTTTTGTTTCGTTTAGGCTACTACACACATACTATACACAGTTTTTATCCTCTGCTGCCTGAATAAATGAGCACATGAACACATGAACATAATCCCCAGGCCTGCTCTGAGAGTCACTTAGGGAGCAATTTACTGTTTCTTTTGTCTTTTTGTCATATCTCATACAAACAGAAACCTAAAGTTTTCATCGCAATCCGTCAAACTTAAAAGCTTGGTTCAACTTGAAGGAACCATGACAGAAATATTACTCACTAAAATGATAGTTTTACTAATTATAAAACAATTACTGTTAATGCCTTATTTAAAAATGAGTATTTACCTGGATTTAATCAGCTGAAAAATGTAAATACACAATAAATGTATATAAATATATTTTAATGAGACCATTCAAACCAAATATGGGAAATGAATGGCAAACGAAATGTAATTAAAAAAAATCAAGTGTGAGAGAAAAACAATACAATATATTTCATAGCCCCTAGGCGTGCCTGTATATATTCACGTGTTCCAGTCATGTCAGGGTTTTGTTTACGTCACGCTCCTAGACGTGCCAGTTCTAGTATGTTCAGGCTTTTTAGAGCTATGTGTCGCTTGTTTGGTTTATTTCATGCCTGGTCGGTAATTCTATGTCTTTTGCTGTAGAGCAATCGCCGGCAGCCCCCAATCGTAACACATATATATATATATATATACACAGGCTTTTTTGATGAATACAATTTAATTTAACCATTAACCGAAGAAACTGAATGAAAATAAAATTAAAATTGAAAGTCTTATTTTTTTTGCAACAAAGTCCTTTGTGTCACTGGACCTATTTAATGCATTCTTGCTTTATTAAAAACTAAAGTACTGACTGATCTTTTGTCACTTTTGTTATTGAATACTCGTTTTTGTTCATAGTACAGTGTCTAATGTTAATGTACACAACTTAAAATGTTCAAAATGTGCATCAGAATGCATGTTGTTCATCACCAGTCCAAGAATCTTAACAGCCCTTCCAGAAACATTCAACAATGTCAACTGAAAACAAAACACTGGCACACAAACTGCTTCAACCAGTCAAAAACCTTGGATAGAAATAGTGGAGCAGCAAAGCCACATTGAATCTGGGCAGTTCCCACAGACACGCTGTGTCTGCAGTGGAGTTTAATTCAGAGACAGGCAGAGGTCTGCGCTGTGATAGGATCTGTGTTTGTCTCAGATTAAAGGCCAGCTGTCGCTCTATAAAGGCACAGAGACATGCTGCTTCAAAAGAGACCACTGTCATTCAAGCAAACATCACAATTACCCAGCGCTGAGCTTCAGCTTTGAAATAGAAATGAGTTACTTACAGGTGCTGCTGTTTTCTGCCAAAGCTGTCTTTTATCTATATGAATGTGCTTTCCTCTAAATGAACACCAGGTACTATTTATAACATTGTTATGCTGGTAATTCATTATAATTATAAATAGAACTAAACATTAATTGGAGATGCACTTGGTAATGACCAAGATCATGTTTTGGCTATCATATTGATTATCGCAATACATTTATTTGTTCTATAATTAGTGTAAAAATATGGCAGCAACATTTTAAATTATAGATTAAACTGAAATTTACAGTAATGTACTATTTACTAAAATATTTTAGCATTTATAATATACTGACATCCAATTTATGATGCATCAAAGCTCACACAAGTACAACAAGATTATTAAAATATGAATATACAGAAGTGACAAATGCATGTCACCATGATGGTGTTTATATTTGGATCATACTTAATGCAATAAAGTTATAACTTATAATAAACTATAAATAAGTTATAACTTAAAGGGGTCCTCCGGTGCTCCATGTACTTTTTCAAGCTGTTAGTTGCCCCTTCTGAAATCAAGCCATTCTTAAATGCATGTCAGTGTGGCATCACACCAACAGAGGCCACTCCCACAATAGTTGATTGACAGCAGCGTGTCACACAGACTGAACTGGTGT
>JAUYWG010000042.1:1003677-1015835 GCA_034779775.1 Enteromius afrohamiltoni
TATTACAAACTTTCCATTAAGACCCTAAAGAATCATATAAGCTAGTGGAAAATTGGCTTTGTATGACTCCTTTAAAACCCTAACCCAAAAACAATAAGAAAAATAAACTAAGAAGTTACATGTAAACTCAAACATAAAGTGTCACTGTCACGATGATGACGCGAAGAAACGCGCGGATCCATTTGCAAACAGTTTATTGAGACAAACACAGAGCGAGGTCGACAATGGCAAACGAGGGAATCGGAGACAGAGACAAGAGAATAATCCAGACTGGGTAGCGTGGGTCGGCGACAGTTAATCCAATACAAAGAAACACGGGGTACTCTGGGAAACACGGACGGCTAGACAAAGGGGAAAAACACAAGTTACACGAGTGGCTTACACAACAACATCCGGGGCATTTATACAACTCAGATTGGGCGGATACAACAATGGAACGCCATGACAACCAACAAGCCGGGAGGAGACATGAATGAGCATTCGTGAACACATACAAGATGGGCGGAGACATGAGTTCATAGATGAAAGTCCAGGCTAAACAGAGACACATAAAACACAGATTATAAACAGATGCTGGAGTGCCATCCATAGCTGTACTGGCACATCTAGCTGAACGTTTGAGTCACACAGATAATTCTGAGAATGTCAATTTAGTTTTTTCACTGTAAATAAGATTACTTTTTACCTTCCAAACTGCACTTTTAATAGTAATTAAAATATTTTAGTATTTTATCACGTCATGTTACTTCAAATATCCTAGATCTATTAAATTTGTTTATTTTACAGAGTAAGGGAACATTGCATTAGACAGTTAGACCAATTATGTTTTTACAGTAAGTCCTTTACCATAAAAACATCAGATTTATCATTATAACGTCATTTATGAACTTTTTAGAGAACCCAGTATACTAAAAATGATGGTAATTTCATGCTTTACTGTAGTAACTATATTACACACAGTACTGCTCCTCAAATCTTGTTAAATTTATATATATATATAATTCTTTCATCATTTACTGAGCTCATGTCATCCCAATCCTGTATGACAAAAGAAGATATTTTGAAGAATGAGACTAGACTGTTTTGGTTCCCATTGACTGCCACTCAACAGAAGACTCAAAATCACATTCTAGAACCTTTCTGTTTGCATATATGTGGTTATAATAGATGGGTGTAAACTGGTGTGGGTGGGATGGGAACATGGTCATCCTGTCCATCCCAAAATCCCCCTAAACACACAGACACTGAATGTCTCTCTGGTTTCCTGTTAGTCAGCTCTTTGTGCACCCACCCAGTGACCCAGCATTACACTACAAACACGCACAAACCCATACACAAACACACCTCTCTTTCCCAGCAGCCATGTGAACAAGATCTACAGCTCTAAACGGAAAGGAGTCAGAAAGCATTTGCGCAGTCATTTGCTATTTTTGTTGTCATTTCTATTGAACCTTTCTTTTAGTCACACTTTATTTTAAGGTCAAATTCTGGCTATTAATGTACAACCCAAATTTCAGAAATGTTGGGATGTTTTTGTTTAAATTGGAATAAAATGAAAACTAAAATAATTGAATGGTATTATTGGGTCCGTTTAGTAATGTCAATGACAGAATCCCGCCGATGAGTGATGCAGTGTCCCAAAAAACACTGCCATCCAACAAAGGTCTTCTGCCTTTGATTTCTCCTGATTTCTCTGAATCTTTTGATAATGTTGTGCACTATATATGATGATATTAGCAAAGCCCTTAAGATTGATTAACTTACTTAACTTAATTATTTGGAAGATGTTCTCCCAGCTGAATCTTTTCAGAATTTCTTGATTTTCCCTGTGCCAACTTTTCTAAAACCCAGAGACACTTAAAATGAGCAGATTTAGTGGATAAAAGTGTACAATTTATCCTTTCTATGTTCTATTGTGAATAAAAAAAATGGCTCATGTAGTTTGAAAGTCTAACTAAATATTTTATTCAAAAATTCGGTTTGTACTTCTCACTCCTTACAAGTGTTTGTACGTTTTAATAATTATATTATTAGGATGCTGGTATAATAACTAGAGGAATCTCAGAAGAATCTACAGTGACCATACTTGACCAGCTTGATCCTGGAGGGTGGTTGTTTAGTTCTCATTTGCCTCAATGCACCTGGAGGTTAAAAGTATACCTAGTAAGACCTTAATTAGCAGCTTCAGGTGTGTTTGATTAGGGTTGGAGCTAAACTCTGCAGGGGACACACAACTTGGTGACCCCTGCCATACAGTGACCTCTCTATATTACACGACACCAAGATTCTGGACTCCAAAAGCCAGACAGCACTGAACATCACTGATCTGTTCAGGAGCTTTTCCCACAGACATGTATTCAATCTAAATCATCATGAACGCACCAGCTCAGCACAACATGACTAACCGCCAGTGAAGATCCAGCTAACAATAGCCTGCACTTTTAACTCATTTAGACAAGCGTGTCTACTGTAACTAAAAAAAAACATTCAGAAATGTTGTTTTTTAAGAGACACTGGGGTAAAAATCTCAATACAGAGCAGAGAAGTTTCCAACATAATTAAGACCAATATAACAGACTAACCAGTGGCATGTTTATAAAACCCTGTATATTCTGTTTTTCAAGTTAACATATGCACACAGTCTTAACAACAACAACAACATTAGTACAGTCTTCTGTACTAATTCTCTTATAAGCATGAATCACCACATCGAAACAGTCATAAATACTTTTTTTATAATAGTCAGAGAAAAAAATACTATAAATAGATTATAATTGCAGCCAGCAAAAAACAGAAATCATGAGTTAAGACATCACCTTAGACTGATATCAAATACAGCAGAAAACTTCTGTTGGTCCTCTCAGTTCCCCGGTGTGCTTCACACACACACACACACACACACACTCAGTGGAGGGACAGTCCCTCTCAGGGGAACTCTGTCTTGATAGCTTTCCTCAGCCTTCTCCTTCCTTTCCTCTATTTTTGTTTCTTCCTCCTGTTTTCCCTGTCTTCCTCTCATTCTGGTGTAGCTCCAGGCTGCTTTGTCCTTCTCTGACCTGCTCCAGTAAAAGCTTCCCATCAGGCCCAGAATTTCTGATTGCCCACAGGCCAGAATGAACAAAACGAGAGAATCAAAGACTAAGATAGAAATAAACTCACAGCCCTGAAGAGCAGAAGCCCAGCTGCCTCTTCTGCCAAAGAGAGTAAAGGAGAAAAAAAGGTTCTTCATCTGTTTTGTTTTTGAAGAATAAGTGAACAAAAAATTCTGGGAAGTGCCTACAATCCCCCGTCTCTCTATATGAACGAGACAGAAAATATATATTTATAGTGCCACACTAAAGCAGTGTTTCTTAAACTTTTCGACAGCGAGGTCGTCCATTATTTAAGACCTTTAAAGATATTCTTCATTCAAAGCCATGTAGACTTGAATACTTTTCATACTGCTGCTGTAATTATAAATCTGTCTACTCACAGAAACGAGGACTTTAAGTATAATAAAAACCCAAGTAAAGTAATATTAAGTACATTCAAATAATTATATCTCAGTTTTAAGAACTAAATACTTGTGGCCTATTTTTGCTTGTCTTTTCCAATGGCTCATGAGAACAGGGTAATACATCTAGTTTAGCTATTTTAGCTCATTTTAGGGGTGTTTTAATCCATCTTTAGCCCCCAGTGAAGTGCACTTAGGTCCTATAGTTGATTACCACTAAACCAAAAACTCTTAGAACAGGATATTTCTTATCCCTGCACCGCCTCCTGCTGGCTACGGATGAAAAAGCAACTAAAATCTGACATCTGATATCACAACGCCATCCTCTTCTCTTCAAAACTCCTCTTCCATTCTCTAACATACACTTTTTGGATCAAATTCCAGATCAATAAATAAGGGAGTTGGACTTGTAACCCAAAGGTCATGGGTTCGAGTCCCAGGTCCAGCAGGGATTGTGGGTGGGGTTAGTGAATAACCAGCTCCACCTTCAATATAACGACTGAGGTGAGACCCTTGAGCAAGGCACCGTTCCCCCAACTGTTCCCCGGGCTGCCCACTGCTCCGGGTGTGTGTTCATGGCGTGTGTGTGGTTGTTCACTTCTCACTGCTGTGTGTGAGCACTTGGATGGGGTAAATGCAGAGCACAAATTCCTAGTATGGGAAACCATACCTGGCCACATGTCCTTTCCTTTGGTACTGTCAAGTAAAGTGTTTGTTACTCTTATTATACCTGCCCTTGTGGGAAAAAAGGGCACGTGCTTAATTGTTTTGAAAGTGAACTTGTACTTGCAGACAATATAATATTAATGAAATAAAGGGCCACTTATGTGGTACATTTAGATAACTATGTTTTCTAACTCACTTAAGTACAACAGTGCAGTTTGTAATGCCATAATACTTCAAACCATGTCGTAAATCATTGTTTTAATAATCTTTTGTTATGTTTCTAAAAAGTGCACTTATTTTGATGTATTGAATAACATGCTAAAACATATTTAAAGCACTTGATTATAGTTTTAACTGAAGTGTGTTAATTCATTTTCTATTTAATGTTAATATACACATAAATACATAGATATGTCCACCTGCATTATTTTTCCTTTTAAATGAACATTTTTATTTGAAAAATCATTAGATATTTTTGAAAATAAAGCATTCGATAACCTTTTGTTTGCCATTAAAGTGAAATTACTAACTCTAAACACAGGAGTACGAATATATGAATATATATATGAAGACATACATACAAATACATGAAAAAGATACTTAAGTCCTATGTGGTGGGTCAAAATATACTGTAAAGTTGAGCTAATACCATTTAATATAAGTTAAGCGCTTTAGTAAATGCACTTGAGTATATTCTTTCAGAGTGTATTGTTAATAAGTACTCTTTCTTAAAGTATTCTAAAGTGTACTTCTTTTCATAAGGATGATAATCTGACAGTGTTAATCATTTATTCTGATACTATTTAAGTTTGCCTAATTTACACAATACATTTCACAAAACAGATACAAGTTTAGTCATGGTTGTTCATATAGGTGTCATACTCTCAGTAACCTGTCATACCTCCCACAGGCTCCTGAAGTCCTTCTGCTCAATCCGCAGCAGTTCACTGAACTCTCGGGTGACAATGGTGGCGTGCCGTGGCGTGTTGTCCAGAATAGACTCCCCGAAAGCTGTCCCGATGCCCAGAGTACAGATGGTGACAGCATCCTTAGCATATAGAGGAACACAGGTCAGAGCCAACTCTCTCATAGAGGAAAAGATGAGATGAGAAGAGTCATATAAGCCATCTATGTTTCTGACTGAGAGACTGATGCACTTCCACTTGGATTCAGGCCTTTCTCAAGGACGATGCACAGAAAGAAAGACAGAGGTCAGCTCATTTGTCCCTAAGGTTTGTAATGTAAGACACAGATCTGTTAGGAGTTGCTCTAGTTTTCTGCTGCGGTCTATAATAAGCACCTGCACTCAATAAAAAACGTCCACTGTGAGCAGCTGAATATTAGTTTTCACTTGGGATGGGAATCTTAAGCAGCTTAGTGAGTCTAGTTCCAGTTCAGATTCTACTTAGCAACAAAAAACAATCCAGTAAAGTTTTAATATATATATATCTTCGTAGTTTCTGCTCATAACACAAGCACAGAGAACAGAAACCAAACTCTAAAGAGAAACAGAACAAATGAGGGACATTGAGAAAATTAAATAGAATTTAGCTGGTAATTTTGAATATTTGAATTTGATGTTTTTGAGTGCTCTGCCTCCTCTCATAATACTCTTGTACCTAAATATAACTCCTATTAGGTGAGATACCGCATGTCCGAGGAGACCTGTTAATGTGATGTAATAAGAGTTATGTAAATTATGATTTACGTAACTGTTTTTACGTATATATATATATATATATAATGAGACATGTTGCTTTACATTAGTGTACTGTACATTTCCAGATCAAGTTGATCATATTTATATATTTGCCTTTTCATAAAGAGCGGTATATAATTGCAATAATAAACAATCAAGCGGTTAAGATTATCTATATGTGACCCTGGATCACAAAAGCAGTCAGAAGTAGCTCAGGTATATTTGTAGCAGTAGACAACAATATACTGTATGACTGATAAGATTTTTCTATTATGCCAAAAATCATTAGGATATTAAGTAAATAGTATGCTGCATTAAGATGTTTAGTAAATTCCCTACCATAAACGTATAAAAACTTCTATGCATCGGTAAGAACTTCTGAATTTAAAAAAAAAAAAAATTTTAAAGGTGAATATTTCTATTTTTTTGCACCTTCAGATTCCAGATTTTCAAATAGACGTATCTTGGCCCAATATTGTCCTAACAAATAATACATCACCGGAAAGCTTTTATTCAGTTTTCAGATAAAAATTACCGTTATGACTGATCTTGTGGTCCAGGGTCACATAGTAAATACTAAATGAAAGTGAGATTGAGAATAAAACTTCATTTATTATTGTAGTATAGATGATAATGAATTATTTATTCATTTGTTATGTGAAGATATTAAGGATTCTGAAACCTATGAAGTTAAATGATGCTCATAAATGAAAGGTCTAAAATGTTAATATTATGATTTCTTTGATTTTTCAGACCTAGACTAAGCTTTGTTCACTTAAGAACATAACATGAGAACGCACCTGATGGTTTGCGGTTTCTGAAACTTTGACATCTAGGGAACCCGACAGGACGGTGTACCAGTTAGTGCCGATGTCACCCTGCCTGTACACTAACACACACACAAACACACAGAAGGTAGTGCCCTATTGAAAAAAATCATATTGATACACTAAACCAAGTCACGATGCAAGACTGCGTGAAGTAATTCTGTCAACACAGAATGTTTTCACTTCATATGTAGGCCTGTGTGATTGATTGTGTGTGTTTGACTGACATGTGATGCCTTTCTCCAAACACTCGTAGAAGCCACACAGACAGATCTGCTGAAGCAGAGCAGGGTGGAACTTCTCAAAGGCCTTCACACTTTTCAAACGAGCCAAGATAATGTCCACATCCTCTCCCGAACGCTCCTCCGGTCTGCATACACAGAAACACACACACAAATCAAATTACAGCATATTTGCCTTAAGGAAACTGCTTTTCACTATTCCCATAGTTTATGATTTCAGACAAATTAATTAAGCAACACATTCTGTGTTCCTAAAATTAATTCTAATTTATTTGTTTTGGTAAAATAAATATTTTACCCCAAGTCACCCAGTATCTACAAAAAACTATTTGTAGATGCAATATACAGTAGCGGTGTGTTTTGCATAATATAAAAGTTGTTGTACACAACTTCAGCTTGTGCTATTTTCTGTTTATTTGAATAAAATACACTGTCATTGAAAAATTGTTATTTCGTTAATACTAATTTTTTATTTTGATTACATGATTATTTGATGTTTTCATCATATCCCAATGTATTACCTCAAATTCATTTACCTTAGTTATGGCATATAACTGCTGATGTAATTACCTTGAACAAATCTGAAAATCATCATCAGGACCTATGTCTCATAATACTTTTGGTATTTTAATGGATTCAATGGAAAATGTGTACATTTAAAACATTTTAAAAAGCATTAAATCTTAGATCAAATTAACTTATAATCAACTTTGTGTAACTGCTCGCAATGGAGGATCAGCCAAATTGATTTTTGTGCCAACTATTGATTAAAAAAAATAGCTTTTTGTTCTACCCTGCTTTAATCTAAATGAACCCTGGCTTTATAAATGTTTAGGGGTCCAATATAGCAAGCCTAATTTATTCAGAGAAAGACCGCTCGTCATCACAAAATATAAAATCATGAGGTGCTATATAGCATGTGACACAAATCTAGTAATGGAACGATTGGATTTTGATGACCAGTGCTATAGAGCGCAAGTTGAACAATGGCCAATGCAATGCGGATACTGTACTGTACGTACTCTTTAATGCAACAGCTCTGGCCAAGTAGAATGACACCAAGATCGATCACACGTGAATGTTTAAGGTTTAAGCTCTGTGGAGTAATGGGATATTGACAGTAACGGCTAATTAACACCTCGCTCAAACACAGAGCAAGTCAAGCCAAACACTGCAGCCTTAACATGTCTTGCAAACTAAAGAGGTTGAAGTTTGTGTCACCGTTTCATGACCAGTCATGCATAGCCAGAATTTTTAATAATCTGGCAAAAAGCTATGGAATTAGGTCTTCTACAAAGACATCAATTTTTGATGCATCTTTTTTTTTTTTTTTCATAAAAATGTAAAATTGCCCTTGCTTGTTTAGTGTGTAATATTCATAAGACAGTCAGTGAACAGACTGGAAATAAAACGGCATTCAATTTAAAAACTCACATATTAAATGTAAGAGTACAGCTAAAATTGTATGAATTTTATTTATTTTTAAAAAAGGTGTCTTTCCCCAAACTGCACATGCCCACTATAGTGGTCAGACACACCTGTGCAAACAATATGTGATTATGTGTCTGAGGGTGTTTAACAAAGGCTAAAAATCCATTTACTATGCAAACAGTTCTGCATCAAAACCTAAATAACAACCAAAGTTTTCTGTTACGAGGCTAAGAAACGACGAGGCATGCAAATTCAAATGCAGAGTGTTTAATAACAACAGGGCAAACACAGACAGGCTGGGTCATCACCGACAGACGATTATGGAAGAGTGAGAGACAAGAGAGTAGTCAGAGTCCAGGTGTGGGTCGAAAACGAATGGCGAACTGAGTCCAGCTGGTGGCAGCTTTCTCTGCGGGCGTTTCGAGAACCTCTGGTGTGGTAGGCAGCTCTCCAAGCTGTCTTACAAAAACTGACCGAGCCTCACTCGGCCCCTCGCACTGAGTGATAGGAGCGACGCCCCCCGTGGGCGAATCGGGAACCACCGGAGTGGCAGACAGCTCCCCTAGCTGCCTCTCGGTGACTGGTTGGGTAGCAGGGCCTTCTTGCTGGTTGATAATGTCAGGGCCCGTAGCTAGCATTTCGGGGGTTACCAGGATGGGTGACAGCTCCACGAGCTGTGAAACCTGGACCGACTGGGCTTGGAACAGTGCCCCTGGCTATATAACGGGAACTGATTGAACGGGAAACAGACTCTTGAGCAGAAAAACCGGAACCAACAGTGCTTGATATGGCTGGAGGCCGCCATTTTGCGCTGGGTCTTTTGAGCGCCCACTATTTTGTGCGAGGGCGGCGTTACAGGAACAGACGGGGAAACAGTTTCAAAAATGGCCTGTGCCCTGGTAATGTCCACAGGTCACACAGTCTTTAGTGGTTTATACTGAGGTGGCTTGCCATATTCCGCTTACGCAACACTCATGACGCGATCGGCCACCATCTTGCGCTGTTTCTTGCGATCGGCATCCATCACGGGCTGCGCCTCCTCCTCGGCAGCCATCTTGAAGGCAAGCTGGAAGATACGCGGTCGAGCCAACAGACACACAGTGGGAGTGACGTCATGCCTCGGAGAGGCAGTTTTTATTACATAAAATACATAAAATAAAGTGACATGGGGGAAATAAAGTGTCCAAATAAAAGGGAAACTGGTGTCCTTGTAGTGCTGTTTGAGTGCGGTGAGGGAAAGGAAGTGCAGACGGGGAAGGGGGTCCTGGCAAGGGGCGGAGTTTCTTCCTCCAGCTGCTCTCTATGCGCCTTTGACGGCTTTCACCTCTCTCTTGCGGCTCTTTGCCTTCGACTCTGGCTCGCGCTTTAGGGGGGCTCGCATTCCTCGCAGCTCTGCCTCTTCCGTGGCTCGCGTCCTTCGGGGCAGCTCGCTTCCAGGTGGCCGCGCTCTCCTGACAGCTCGCAGCGACTCCTCCTCCGCACCCTTCCAGGACCCACGAGGACACCAGTGTCCATGCACAGGGGAAGAGACCGGTCTCCCGAGGAGAGGCACGCTTGATCCTTTAATGGCGGCGGTGATGAGGCACCATTAGATCCAGGTGTGCCTCATCACACGCCACCAGACCTGTGCAGTCCTGCACCCCTCCTCTCATCCGCCCACTCCTGTCGGGAGCCTAATGAAGGGCGGTGCTGAAGAGACAGGGAAGGCGATGATTGGCCGATACTCACAATACTCTGAATCTTCCTTGCCTCATCCTGTGATGCGATAGCTGGGGAAGAAACAGGCAGAGCAGGTCCTCCTCCACCTCTCCCATGGTGAAATGAGAACCACAGAACTCCAAAACAAAGTCAATAAGTTTGGCCAGTGGCCAATCGGGATCCTCTGCGTCCAGTCCAAACGAGAGCAGGGGTCAGAAACAATAAATCCAGACAGGGAAACCAGAACACGAATGAAAATACAGGACAGGTGACCGTGGAGACAGACAAAACACTTCCGGGTTTTATACAAGTAAATCTAGGTCAGTGGGAGGAGCCAACAATGAAGTGCCATGACAACTGACGAGCAGGGTGGAGACATGAGTCCATATGAACAAACATAAAACCCACATAGTCTGCCGGGCGCTGGAGTGCCATCCAGTGATCTGAGCTGACACCTCCAGCTGACCATGACAGCTCCCTTCTAAACATACAAATTCTCTCCACAGCAAGTATTATTGCCCAAAGTAAAGGCGTAATCATAGAAATAATCTCTAGCTGTAGGGTATCCATGGAGATCTACATATATTTTAAATCTTAATTCAAGAAGCATTTTGAAATAGTACAAAACTAGAAACTGCTTTCAGCCTCAATAGGTCAATTTATGACCTTCATATAATTCAAACAGCGATCAATATGTTGTGGTTTGAGTCTGAGTGGAAAAATCAAACGCAGCTCTACACAACACATCTGGGCATTGCTGTTATGCATCTATGTCTCCATCGAAACAATGTCAGGTGAAAGGAGATAAAGACAGGAATGGAGAGAGATGAGTTCTGGCACATTTACTGTCTTCAAACAGACCTGTGCCCATCTGCTTTAGGTGTGTAAATATTGATCTATAGCAAGATGGAGCCATTCAGTGCAGGAAGAGCAGGCCGGAGCCCATTAGAGTGTGTCATAAACACATTACACACAAATCTCAGCTCTGTCTTTGATAACGAGACTGTAATGTTTGTTAACTGCTTAAAATGTTGGATATATCCTAGATGTCCTGTATCTAGGCTATCATGGGTAGAGTCCAGAGGCTCACAGTATTGCTCTGGCTACACATGAAAAGTCTAATGTGTGAAAACATTAGAGATTGTTCTGTCACCTACTTTAACCTTCGTGTCATTCAAAATCTATATGTTTTACTATGGAAGACCAGGGGCTCTCCAAAAATGTAAATTAGCACCATAAATGTATAATTATGTAGTACATGAAAGTTGTGTTTTAAATTTCAAAAATGGCACAGACTAATTTAATGGGACTGGTCACCCAAAAATCGCATAATTTTCTGTCATCATTTACAGACCATGACGTCACTACAAACCCAAGGTCTTTCATTCATCTTCGGAACATGAATGAAGACATTTGTAATTTGTAATGAAGACTTGTAATCTTTACTGTAAATGTCAAGCTTTAAGTATATAAATGCACTGTAAAAGTAATGTGCATAACCTTGTTGGTCCCCACATGTCAAGTAATTAGTTTCCATTTACCATTTTTGACGTGCTCTGTGTACTGTATGTGAGCAATCTTTAAATGTCAGCAAAAGCCTAAATTAAACCTGCTTATCAAATAAAACAATGTTTCTTGGATTTGAAAAATTTGCATGCATAGATTTTTAACAGATGAGCATAAATTATGACAGAATATAAATAAATAAAATATTATTATTTCAAATTAAATAAAGTAATTAAAATTATTTGTGTCTTCTGTTTTGTTTTTTTTGTTTTTTTTGGAACAACAAGAAGGTAAGCAAATTATGACAGAATTTAAATTTTTGGACAAGCTAACCCATTTATTGTTTTTTTTAGTCCATGTTAGAGCTTGACAGTCCTAGTTTTGGTGTTAAAGTGCTGTATGTACTGTAATATGACAGAGTTCATATTTAGTTTTAAACTACTTATTGATATACAGTATACAGATATTTTAATAACTACTATGCTGCGTCATATATATATATATATATATATATATATATATATACATCATACACAGTGTATGTTTAAATTAAAAAATTACATTTATCTGTTTTTTTTATTTTATTTTGTCATTCT
>JAUYWG010000042.1:1027912-1038401 GCA_034779775.1 Enteromius afrohamiltoni
CTTTGGCCCCATCCTATGGCAGCCAGCCACGGGCATATGGTCCTGATCTACTTTGCCACGCTGCTCTTTTGTCTGATAGACGTTTAATGTCTATTAATCTATTTTAAGTTAATAATTTCCATCTTGTGCATACCTCAGCTCTGTAATGTCTTTCACACCTTAGCTGGTAATGATCAGCACAAGGTTTTCTGTTTCCATTGGGCTGTTAGAAATAAGAAATAAACAGAGCCCTGCGAAGGTGGCGGAGCAAGTTGCCAAAATACCAGCAGTGGCCTGTTTCCGGGGCAATCCAGCACCTGGGATGTTCTTATACACACGCGTGAATAAATATCTATGTCTACAGTAGGATAATACAATACAAAAAGACAATAGCTAACACGTTAAAATTCTGGCGTTTTTACAACCAGAGGCTGTGGAATGTCATGGGCTTGTGGCAACTTATTAAACCGTGCCAGTATCAGGGTTGCATCATATTTACACCTTATATGCATAAATGTTTTGCCAATCATCATTGTTACATATATTACAGTCTTTAGCAACCAGGACTTTAAACCCCATCTCATGACAGCTCATACATATTTTAAGAGGTAACTAATTCATACATTTAATGAACTCACTTTATTTCTTGATAAATCGTATATATTTAAACCTACCTATTAATTGGGGTCTAGAAAATAAAAAAAAAAGTACAAGTTAGTCATGAGATAGCGTTGCGTTTCTTAACTGCTGCAATAGTGTAACACTCAAACAGGATAACTTGACTAGCAGTGGAGCGCATCTGTATGTTGTTTTGGTCATTCTGAAAAGCCTGAGCAAAATCTGTGGGAAAAGCGTTTGTATTTCATGACTGTGTTCCCAAACAGCAGCATCCACCTATTTATGGTAATTGATATCAAATATGGAAACGAATTAGTGCCAGAGTTTAAGATGGATGGAAATGGTGCTTTACTCACGTTTTATGAGATATTTCTGTTTTTTGTACTGATTTGAATATTGGAGCAGAAACATAGCTGTTGTCTTATTTGGATCACTGGCAGCTTATTCACCACATCCAACATAAAATGAAAGTGGCAAATATTTCATTGCATACAGTAATAGCAGTTCAGTTTTTGCAGATTTGATGATATTCTTTTGTTTTATGCTTGTGGTAAATATGAATAAAACCTCACATCGAGTAACAAACATTAAGGAATAAAGGTGAATTGCACATATTGAGCAGGAGAAAGGAGAAATATACATGCACCAATATAACTTGGGTCGCTAACAACTCTATACATGTTCTATAAAAATGAATAGAAAAAAGACATCATTTTATTTATTTATTTTTTACTTGTCATGTTTAGAATTAATATCAGTGGCAATCAGGACGGTCGGGACTTTTCCGGATTTATACAGCGGATCACAAATTGAGTGGCCGCGAGGTGAACGTGACCAGCCCCTGAGCTTAAAAGAATCAACGATGTTACTAAAGTCTCTGCGAATAGCGTCTAAATACTCCCCTCCCGCAAACGCGCCTCTGTCTTTGTCACGTTATATTGTAATGACCCGGCAGTCGGCGCTGGGTGCATTATGGGTATTTTTTACTTGGTTTACTTATTTGCGTGTCATTTAAGCAAGACAGTTGGGGTTTTGTATTACTTATTGTATTAGGGATGTTACGTTAGTTTGGGTGGGTTTGGTTCATTTGCAGCCGTTATATAAAAGTGTAACCATCATGGAGAGGGATGTGTAGGAGAGTCACTTGCCTTGCACAATTTTATGAAGTCTTTGTTAATACATAGGCGAAGGACAGCATTGCCTTCTATTGGCTTATTCTGTCTTATAATTAGAGTTAATAAGAGAATTGAGATAGTTGGGCCAATTGTTACTTTATTGAAAGGGGGTGGGCCGGTGCGGTCAGAATTAATCTCCCGGTGTAGATTAGTGCCCCACTCCGCCCCTGATTAATAGACACTAAGTAAGTTGATATCGACTGTTTATATACCACTTTCAGTAGAGAGTTTAAAATTGCGTGTGATTTCTAACCTTTATACAGTGCTTGCCATGGTACGACCTCATTTTCATTCTCATTAAATGCTTCACTGTCTAAATGTAACATGATAGATACGTTAATGTCTCTGATGCGTGATTAATGATAATGAATGATGAAACTTTTGTCTTAGCCTTTCCAGGGCCAACTCACACTCTCTCTTACTTGCCTTCTGTTTTCCTCTCTCATTTCTCTGTGATTGTGAAACGAAGGTGTGTAACTGTGAAAACAGGTCTTGTCCTGGCTTGAGGCAGGCATTTTTCCACCATTGTGTTTCATCTCAGTCTTAACATGTTGAGTTAAAGAGCTGTTGCATTGTTGCTGTGGATGTGGGTTCATGACTGGGATTCAAAAGCTTCCCACATGACTGGTCGGAGTCTTTAATGAACAGGTTTGGTGGAGTTGTATAAATGAAACCTGATAAAGACCTGGCAAGCTGCATCTTTGGGGCATTTGAGGGAGGAAACAGGAGATCTGTCTGCTTCCTACGTCAGAGTGAAAGAGATTTTATCCTCTGGTTGTAGTTAACAAGGTATCTGTTGTAACTGGCATGCGTAGTTGTACACTCTTAAAAATAAAGGTGCCCACCATGCTATAAAATAACCTTTTTGCTTTAACATCAGAAGAACCTTTTGGTTTCACAAACAGCTCTTTGTAGCAAAAGAAGGTTCTTCAGATTATAAAAAAAAAATTAGAAAGAGATGGTTCTAGTTCAGTGGTTCTACGTGGAACCAAAAATGGCATCGCTGTGAATACCTTTTAAGCATCTTTATTTTTAAGAATAGTTGACATTAAACTGTGATTGATTAGAGATTTGTTTTTTTAGAACCTAAAGAAATAATTATGTCATCATTTACTCGCGCTCAAGTAGTTCCAAACCTGTATGATTTTTTTTTTTTTCTGCTGGATATTTAAAAAAAGAATATTTGCAACCAGGCTGTTTTTGTCACCACTGACTTAAGAAAAACATATGGAAGTCAATGGTGACCCCAAAACAGCCATGCTACTTTCTTCAAAAGATCTTCCTTTATGTTCAGCAGAACAAAGAAAATCATACAGGTTTTAAACTACTCCAGGGTGAGTAAATGATGAGCGAATTGTCATTTTTGGGTGAACTGTTCCTTTAACTCTTAACTCTGTGTGCGTCCACCGGTCTGCTGCTTTGAGGAATGTCTGGAAACTGTTCAGCAGTTGTATAACTGGGCTTCAGTGTACTCTTGATTGCTTTAAATACATATCAATAAGTCATATAGACCATTTTGAGGGATGTACATGATAACCATCTAACATGTTTGCTTTTAACCTCCATAACTTCTGGGACTCCAAAAAGGTCCACATTTTGATAAGAACATTATGATTACTGTGCTAATGTTAGTTACTGAAGTTCCTCCTGATACGGTCTTGAAATCGTTTGACGACAAACAATGTTCGTGGGACAATGACATCGTGAGTTTTTAAATGTATCAAAATGCAAAAAAACATGCACTTATGCCGGTCTATGATCATTTATGTTAAGTAAGTGTGTATTCAGCAGCTTGTGGTATCTCTAAAGGGTTAGTTCACCCAAAAATGAAAATAGTCATTTTTGTCATTTTAAACCCAGACTTTATTGCGCCTTTAAAACAAAACAAATGTAGATGTTTGCAATGAAAGCTGAGAGATTTCCGTCCCTCTATTTAAAGCTCATTCACTCTTCAAAAAGTTAACAAATGCAGTGAAATCCACATATTCTGAAGAGACCTGATATGATGAGCAGATTTTAATTAGGCTTTTATTCGCGTATCGATCAACGCACATCAGATAAGGTAAGGAAGTGAAAAAACAGTAAGGCCATATTTGATTTACTATACGTATTGTATAAGATCCTATGTTAAATCTGCTCAGTTGTTCATTATATAAAGTATAAAGGATCTCTATCTGAACCTTTACTGTAATGTGAAAGTTTTGGTTACGTGAACTTTCAATGGAGGGAACAACCAATTCATCTTTGTTCCTAAAGCCTCATGTGTTTGAAAAAACACGAGGGGTAAATAGATGATGACAGAGTTTCATTTTTAGATGAACTACCTCTTTAAGAGATAAACACAGAGCGATCAGACATTGCTGTGGCAGTTCACACAGCCCTGTGAGCCAACATCAACACACACTGCAGACGTCTGTGGACCGCTCTACAAGTTATTTTTGGGGATAATCTATCGCTGTCCCCACCTTCAGATTTAGTCATTAAATGTGTCCTCAGCTGCAATGCATCTTTTTGCTTATCTTATTCTTATGTTTATTAGGGTTGTATGTTAAGGTTGTTAAATGAATGTTTATTGCATATTCGTTTTAATGAGTCTCACTGTGATGGTGTTTGTGTGAATGATTCTGAGCACTTTCTCATCACCACCTGCATTTGGTGCTTATCAGTGTATTTCAAAGATACAAAACAGATTTAATTAGAATGAATAATATATGCCTCTAATCAATATTTCGTAGGACCCTACAATCTAACCCAATGTCATGAAAGTGTGTATTAATGTCATGATACTATGCACAATTAATGCGTATCGTATGTAAATGAAAACATTTTGTGTATGTATCAAAAATGCATACCAAAGTAAATTGTTGCGTATCAATACCGTGAGTTTCCGTTTTAATTTGGTGTGTTGTTTATACACATTTTTAATGAGCTTTTCAATCACAGCTAAGTTTGCCATTTTCTGCACATGAATTTTGCACCGATGATGCTTTACTGGGGGCGGAGTCAGACAGCACATGTTTGACGGGCAGAACTCTTGTTACCGCAGCAGCTGGTTAGGACACAAACTCATTAATATGCAAGACAGATTCTTGTCACACATGGTTAAGACGCATTGGCAGCAGTATATTGTTTTCAGATGGTTTGATACATATTGCACACAAACATGGCAAGCTTCATTCTGATTGGCTGAACTTGGGCAGTTTCCAAAAGTAAGGGTGCTCTAGCGATAGTCTGGGACTTCAGTTTTGTTTCAGTCCAGGAAGTCCCGTGCTCCAGAGGAGGAGGAGGAGGCAGGACAGGGTCTCACGGTAACCTAAGCCTGTCCTGTAGAGAGACGGAGAGACCGAGTGTGAGAAAGAGAGACTCTTTGTTCAGCAGACCGTGCAGACAGAGTAAAATAACTCCCTTGATCACTGCTCTCTGTCAGATGTCTCTGTAGCTTCTGAAGTCGTTGTCATGCATAAAAAGCCACATTCTGCACCTTTTTAGCCATTTATTGTTTTCTAAGAAGTCCACCAAGGTTTCAGCAGAAGTAGTCATACTTTACTTAGTTTCCACCTTCTTTCTGACTTTGATTTAACAGGCAGTTTTAGCTACTGTACCTTTAAAGAATTTCTTTATGTAAATACCTCTGTTGTGATTGGAGGTTCAGTTAATAAACACAAACATAGCTAACACCATCAGGATTTAGGCATAGCCAGGGTTCTTGATGTTGACTGTCAGTTTATGTTCTGCCCACAGAAGGTCATAATAAGCTATCTGTGGTTTTGGATTGTGCTGCCCACTGGCCCTGCCCCTTAGTTACTGTTGCTATGCCCGCCAAACTGTATTACTGCTGTTTGCTATGCCTCTGGCAAATATGTACAAGGAGCTGATAGGATTAAGTGAATTATCCCAGGAATTACTAATGATTAACAGTGTATTTATGTCTGTTATTTTAATCTCATCTACCGGTTTGTCATAGAAGGCTTCGTCTAGAAACCTGAAACTGGACAAAGAAGTGTTTTGAATCAGTTTTTTGTGAGAATGTGTATATTACGTTGTGTAATGTTGTAGGAGAACTTTATTTGTTTTTCTTTACAATAAATTCAGTAGCTATTAACATGTTCTTGCTCTAAACTACAGGGAGCCCTCTTATATTACTATAAGGCTACAATTAAAAATATGCAAAAAAAAAAAAAAAAGGCAAACATGTAAATTGCACGTGATGCCGTTTTTTAATTAGTTAAGTTTCTAAAATTTCTGTTTGTTAAAATATAATCATTTACACAGTGGCTGTCATAACGTCTTCATTATATTTTACTTCACCTGTTGATCATTTATTGTAATATTTAGATGAAGTATATAGTCTAAGTGTGCTTAATTATTATTAATAAATGGTTAATATTCTAGGAAATGCATGCTAATAAGCAACTAGTTAAGAAACCGTAAAAAAAAAGTGTTTCCAACCATTTTATTTCTGAATATGCATACCGTGACACGCATGCATTCACCTGCTGTGTTGCTCACCTCACCTGTCAGTTGTCTGAAAACAAGCTGCATGTGGCTTCACAATAACTTTTCGAACCATTGAAAAAGATGTTTACAAGACTTCTTTGTATTCAGGAGTTTTACAAACTAATGTGAGCACCTTAGAAGTAGGCACTATTTATTTGTTTAAATCATTTTTATTATTACCATCCTTTCCCTTTAATTCAATTTTCAACCTTCTTGGAATAGACTTCAGCTCAGTGTTGTCTGTCAAAACATTTGCAGATGTTGGAGGAATAAATCCACTTCTCAGTCTTCTCTCCAGTGTTGTCCGCAGTGGTTTGATCATTTAAAGGTCATGTGATTTGTCCGGTCAAGGCAGATGTTGAAGTTCATCTCGGTGCTCCAACCGTCCGTGACACCAACATTGGATTGCGATTCTAGCAAGCCCAGCTCTTTGTGCTTTTCATGGGTGTTGAAGTTCTCTGTAGTTGTTTTTTCTGTAAACAAGCCAAGGTCTTTAAGGTTAATATTGAGGTTTGTTGTCACTTGCAGCGGGGATTAGCACACAGTCCTTCTTGATGGTTGACGATTATACACTTTTGTCCACCATTCTTCTTCATTGATGAAGTCTTGCCATGCTTTTCATATGCAGTCATAATCTTAAAAAGTGTTGTTCTTAAAACAAACACCAGGTTTAAAAGAATAGTTCACCCAAATTCTGTCATCATTCAAGTAGTTCCAAATCCGTATGAATTTCTGCAAACACAAAGGACGATATTTTGAAGAAATACTATGGAAGTCAATGGTGACGAGCTTTCTTCAAAATATCTTCCTTTGTTTTCTGCAGGTTTGGAGCTACTCGAGGGTGTGTATATGACAGAATTATCATTTTTGGATGAACTATTTCTTTAAGGTTACATCACAATTGCTCGAAGTCCTTCACAAGTGAGACTCTTGTTACTGGCAGGTGTTGACTGCTTTCTCTCTCTGCTGACCGCTTGTCATCCGATCATCTGAGATGTTAATTCTAGTGCCATAGTAAAGAGCAGCCATCAGCAGGTAGGTTAGCACATAGCTTTACTAAGCCCTACACTATGTGTTTATAGTATGTAGTCTGTGTGTAACTCATAGCTGCTGGCATCTCAAATACTCACACCACAAATAGTGCCGTATGTGATGATAATTTAAACATTTGTTGGGGGTGTGGTCTATTTTTAAATGTGGTGAGATTAGTATATTTGGAGAGTAACAGTTGTCTGTCTGTCCGTTTCTCATGCTCTCTCTTAAAGACTGTAGCTGAAGAAGGAATTGAATCCCTGAACCACTCTGCCCTTGATTCCCTTGGTTTTTATTCTCTGAACTGGCATGCTTTATGCATTCTGTAACATTTTTGACATGAAAATAAAGCGGCAAGGCAATTGGAGAGAATTTAGTGAATAAAATAGTAAAAAATAAAAAAAGGAAGGGTAATAATGTGTGCAGCAGACTATGTTAAATTAAAGTTCACTGAAGAAAATGCTGCTCTGCAGTTTCTTGTTGAAGGAGTCTTAACTGTGCTTGATTTTCTGTGGTTTTGTGCTCAGTTGAGCACACACAGCTTTTAAAGAATGCTGTATTTATCGAGAGCACAGATGAATAAATTCAGTATGTTCACACTATCTAGCAATTAGGCTCATGGGCTTACACTGGTAACTTACATTTTCAGTAACTGTAGACTATATATTTCTCCTGTTCCAAAAGTGTCTTTTTCTGACAGTGAATCAGTTAGCACCTCTTTTTTTTTTTTTTTTTTTTTTTTTTTTTTTTTTTTGTTCAGACCGATGTGAAAATCCACCTGTTTTTATGATTGTTATATATTTATGGTGCAGTTGATAGAACTGCACCATGTGCACCCCCCACACAAGAAATCCATATTGAACCCCTGTGCACAGGGAAGCTGTACTTTCACATTTAAGGCCTGTTAGCACCGCCATGCTGTTCGGTCCGTTTCTTTAGTTGATCTTCCTATGCAGATCAGTCTGATAAAACAGAAAAAAGGCTGAATGAAAATGTAAATTCACGCTTTGACAGTAGGTGGCACATGTGGAGAAGCAGAAAAAATGTGGTACAAATAGACTTGGTGTATCTGACACCTGCTTGTTATGGAGAAGTCAATCCGGATTGAAATGTTTTTATATTTTTGTATTTTCTGTGGTGTAGGTTGAAGTTAAATTCCATTTTGCTGTATACCACAAATTGTCTGTTTTTTCAACTCATTGAGGAGATCCGATTGACATTAGCAATGCATTTTCTTTAAATCTGCTGTATTTTGAGAAGAGCTATACAAAATAAACGTGATAAACTGTATGATGATGCTTTATATTAAGGTGTCACATAATACAGAGTAATAACCTAATTAGGTACTCAGTAGTAGCCATTGTACTTGCATGAAATAAAATGTACTTATCGTGTAACTAAGTTATGGAACTGCCTGTAATTAGAGTTTGTAATGATGTAGACGTAACAGACAGCACAGATACTTAGAATAAAGTGAATCAAGATTGTACTTACGCCTGTGTACTTTAATTTATAATAACGTTGTATATAGTTTGCAACACATATGTATAATCTTTTGGTTACGCAAGTAGCTGTGTAACAGACTCGGTCTGTAACAAATGTGTAGCACGTATATGTCGCACTGTACAGCCCTGATTATGGACACATCTTAAAATAGTTGTGAAGTGTAGTTAAATAGTTAAAGTGTTACCAAATGCGTCTCTACAATGGCTAGTTTTGTATTTGTCCTATGAATGTTTTTATTTATTTATTTATTTATTCACAGTGCAATAGAAAAAAAGATGCATTACCAGACATCTATTCAAATTAAATTCGTTTGTATTGCACTGTATTTTCACACCAAACATTCACCTTTTTTCACGTCATTCAGACGTTTTCTATGATATTTTGCTCTCTAGAAATGGCTTGGACCCCTAAACCCATATGCACTTGTATGAATTGTGCTTTTGGTCATATGCTCGGAGCTGCAGTTATATAATACAAGAACTTGGCATCTTTTTTGCACATTTTAATGTCATTTAGTTGAAAACTATAAAATGATTTTAAAAACTTTGCTTAAATAAGAAACATTTAATTCAAGTAACTGATATAGATGCAATAGATGCTGATCAGACTTAAAGTGTTTAGTGTTTCTCTTTGTCTTAGTGAGTCAGGATATTCCCTTCATCCTTACACAAGTCTCATGTTGTTAAATTTAGCAACACAAGGTGTGTTCTTCCTGTTTACTGTTTTTGAATGCGTTTGTGTGCTGTCGTGTCCTGGACGGGGCGTTGTAGCGTTAGTGTGTGTGTCACGTGCGATCATGAAATGCACCTGCAGTGTGCTCCACCTCTCCCTCTCCAGGAAGTTCAGCAGCCTCTCCTCAAAGCTACACAAAAGTCTGAACAAACACACGGGTGTGGTGCTAACACGGGAATGCTCATGTTTCTGTGACACACATCAGCCATCACCCAAGGAATTGAACTTGCTTGCGCCCGGGAATAGTGTTTTGAGGAAAACTGTAATGTACGCAGGGCTCTTCTCCTTTGAGTCATTTCCTTCTGAGCACAGACAGATCAAGCGATCTGTAAGGAGCAGTTTCGTTGTTATCAGTTACAACCCAAGGATTAGGATAAAGAAATAGAGATTGTCTGATGGCACTGCAGAAATGTCGCCTGAATGTTTCCAGCTGCTGTATTGCAGGAGATAAACACACTGTTCTCTGAAGGCAGTGATTCTATACATATTGAAATTGTGCATCATCAGAAGCAGTTGAGATGGATCGTGTTTATAGCAACAGGATCAAACCAGAGTTCACATAGGGCCCTTGGGCGGTTACGATGAGGAAAACCTGGAATGCAATGCCACGTTATACAAAACATGTAAAATTGGGATGAATAAATGAAATCAATCACTATATTGACTAATTTCTGACATTGCGGTATTTTCCTTTTAGTTTTTTTCTGTTGTGTGGCACTGTTTCTTGCCCAATAAATAAATAAATAAAATAGTTCAAATTACATTTTTAATGGATCAAATTTGTAACAATTTAAAATAGTCACATTTATTGAAAGTAAATCATTAAATCATAAAATACAGAAGAATTAAAACTGACAAAAGATATTTTTTGAAAAACACAAAATGCATGTGACAGGATATCTTTATTTAGTTTTTTTTTAATATATATATATATATATATATATATCTAT
>JAUYWG010000042.1:1063878-1083407 GCA_034779775.1 Enteromius afrohamiltoni
AAATCGGATGATTTAATCTTTAAACAATGTTTTACTATGCGTCCTTTAATCTGGAGTAAGAGAAGCTGGGGCTTTATTGCATCAGACATGTGTCACCTTGCTGGAAGCTGATTGGTCAAATTTCGCTTTGAGCTCTCTATCCCAGAACATAACTTGCCCAGGAGCAGGTTAGCTGTGCAGCGCAATTTACCATGACAATTAACACCAATTGAAGCCGAGTTTCTTTCATGGTTCCTAAAACCCAGGATTGATGCAAACTAATCCTAAATTTACCTGGCTAGCCAGCTAATCTGGCTTCATGGTATAGGCCCCCGATATGATATTTATTGTTTTTACTGGATGAAAAAGAGAAAAATAATAGATAATAAAATGTGTGCCTTATCTCCATTCGGCCACTAGAGGTCGCTCGATGACCAACAAGCACATAAGGCTAGGATGTTTACAAATTTAGTTAGCAAAACTAACAAAAATATGTTTTCCATGTGTTTGTGTACAAATGAATTCCATTCATACTTCCCTCTTTCATACTATATAAAACGTACTGTTTAACGGTTGGGTAGTACGTTCGGTTTTAAATGTAGTACCTACTTGAGCAGTATGCTATTCCGGACAGCAAGGGGCGTTTCGTTTTCCGACACGCACTGTAGCGGTAGACCAATCATTAAGGACTGCGCCATCTGACCAATCCCAGCAGTGAGGGCTCATGGGAAGGAGGGGTTTAGACAGACTGATTCTTCGAACTGCTTCACACGAGTCGTTTACCAATCATTTAGAACCGGGGGAAAATTTAATCTATTTTTAGAGAAAACTAAAGTGTTTTTTGACCTTGCATACACATAAACCTTTTTTAAGAGACTCATAAAGCAATATTAGTTTAATATATACTTTAACAGCTAAGCCTTCATTACTAATTCGAAAATGTCACTTTAAAACTGGTAACGAAAACGTAGTAAAAATTTATTATTATTTAATTAATCAACCAGTAGCTAAACGTCACTATATGTCACTCTTTCAAAAAGTGTTTGCCGCTGATTAATGGGACTAAACTAAACTAACTAAACTAAACACTGTAAATAAGATCACAATTACCTACGCACTGTTTCTTCTTACCAAAAGCTACACGATAAGTTATTGAAAAATAGTATTTAATAAACGACAACATAAAATGGAAAAAAGAAACTGTGCTTTTATCAAGGCCTTTGCTATTAGACGCTTTTTAAATTTTAAGATTAATTAGAAACACTGGCAATTACTAGAACAGAAGTGCTAGATTGCACCTGAGGAGCCCAGGAGAACACAAAGACTGATAAATATCAGAATGACGCAACGATTGCAAATACAACACAGATATATCAAGCAACAGAATATGTGATTATAGTTTGGATGTCATTGGAATGTATGTTAATTTCTTCCTGTAGAGTTTCCAGTCTCCCGCTGTATACATACAGAAAAGAGATGTAAAGTAGCAGACTTTCATTTACTCGTAGTCGTCAATGAATATGAAGGATGTTTAGGTGAACTGTACTAATTATGTATGTTTATTTGAAATTATTCCCACCAATGAACCCAAGATCAGGGAGAAGTGTAAGGCACAAAACACACACTGCTATTGGTACTGCTATTATTATGAGGTCTATCCACTGATTTAATTGATTTTACACTGACCTCTGACACAGTGAGCCTCATCCACAGAGTGAAGACCAGATTTACTCAGCCAGTGCAGTTCAAGTGTGTGATCTAACGATATAGATGACAGAAAACCGATTGTAATGTATAATAATACATTATGTGGCTTTATGCCTCATTGAGCTACATATCACAGTTCATAGGCCTACCTTTATAGCCTACTAGTTTCATTTTAGCTTTGTACTTTATTTTGAGATATTCAAATGCTGCTTGCAGTCTGAGTGTACATTGTTCCTAATTAAAATGTTAATTTGTTAAAAATCTATTGCTTGAAATTATGGCTCTACGCATATGGAACAATGCATATGGAAATTATCATGTAATATATTAAAGATGTTGCCTCATTTTGAAGACCTATGTACCCTTGTGTGCTGGGAAACTAAAGCAAAGATCTGGGTAATTTGTGTTGTGTGCTTTGCGGACTTTATCATCACTCTTCCTTCATTTTACATACTTGAGGGAAAAAATCGCGTTTTTTGACATTGGGTTATATGGACCTCCCCGGCACCCGTCAGACGCGCCTCTGCATCCGCGCACCCGGAAACTGAGCAGTGCGACAAAAGCAGCGCTTTCTGCAGGCAATAACCACCTTCAGGTCTGTTCACAGCATGCTTTCAGATTAGACAGAACTTTGCAATAGTGTGTTAATGACAAGAGTGAACTGGTTATTTGTCAGTATGTCACTTTTATGTTTTGGGTGGAGTCCAGCAGTAACGTTAGGTTTGTACTGGGCTGCTACGTTACTGTGAATCCCTCAGATGGCAATAACACACATTAAACTCCTCTATTCATATATATGTGTATTATATATATATGGGCGCAGTCCTAACGTGTGTTGTGCTGTGAGAAGGCAGAAGTTAATCTCCTCGTTCAGATAAAATCCTCTGAATCCGATTTAAGGAGATTTACAGTGAATGTTTTCTGCTCTGACCTCAAGTAGATTATTTGACTATATGTGTGTGATGTGAAGTATTTTAACAGAAAACTAAATCAGAATAATTAATGGAGAATAATTGTAAGCTAACGTTTCAGAAAACATTTTAGCATTTTTATAACATGTTAATGTAAAAAAATCACAAAAATATCTGTTATAAGCAGAAAAATGTAGTTTAATTTGGAAAAGATCCTGCCCTGTGCACCAGATTTGTGTTGAACAGTGGTTATATTGTGCTGTGAGCTCCTCCTAAGATCACGAGTTGTGGTGTGATGTCTATCGGAGCGAATGATAAACCTGTTCTGTAATTCTCTGTGAGAAACAAGGCCATTCTCTTCGTTTGTCAAGTACATGTGTTCATTTGGTCATGAAGCCCTATAGAGGGTGTTCTCTATGGAGAGAGTCAGGTGCTGCTGAGCAGAGACACACACCTGACTCTTGGACTGATCCTGGTAATCTGTCTGAAGAGGCTGTGGCGGGCCGACAGGTGAAGGGTTCATGGTTCTCTCTGAATCTGCGGAGTATGAAGAAAGATACTCAAGCTTGTGTAATGATGAGATGATGGAGGTACAATGGAAAACTGTTGATCAGCTGTATCTGTATGCTTTCTTAATTATTATTATGACTATTTTCGTCCAATGGGAGTCTATGAAGGGAACATAGGAAAATGCTGAAATTTGGCACAATTGCAGACATGCCCATGAATAGTGATCAGACCAACCTTGGGAACTCTTAGACCAACTCTATAGCGCCACCACCAGTGCTTATATGCTTGACCCAGGACAAGCTCTTACCATGAATAAAGCCACTGTATTAATAAATAATTCATTGTTTGGGAAAAAAAATGTTCAAATGTGTACCCAAATTCAAATAATGGTTGTATTGTATTATATGTTTAGCCTCTATCCCGTAATAAGAACCACAGATTTGATCATTAAACGAAGCATTTGATAATTATTTTAACATCTGCTATTTATTCACATTAAGTACACCATTTTATTGTAATTAAGGGAATCGATTTAGCCTACGTTCAAAGTGTGCAGTAGCTTCACAGTTTAACACCGAAATAAAAAATATATCCAGAAAACACATGTATGATAACTGGCTTCCTGACACTAACTTGAGTTTTGTCTGTGTGCTTTCGTGAAGCATCATGTCGGACAAAAGTGAGCTGAAAGCTGAGCTTGAGCGAAAGAAACAGCGCTTGGCTCAGATAAGAGAGGAGAAGAAGAGAAAGGAGGAGGAACGGAAGAAAAAAGAGGTGAAAACACGTCATGCAACACTTTCTTTACTTGTGTTAATATTGTTTAAGCAATAAATTGAGCAGATTCTCAGGCCCATTTCATGAGAACTTTTTTCCCCTTCTTGTTCTTCAAATTGCCGGTAATTTCCATCAACTCGGGAGGTCAAATATAATATCAGCTTTTATCATACAAGCGTGTATAAGATCAGTTTTGTTTTCATATCAGGTTAGGTGTGTTTTTATTCACTGGACATTTGCAAAGGTTCGGATTAGTTATCAGTAAACTTACTTCTCATATTTAAAAAAACAAATGTATATGTTCAGTCATTTCTCGTACAGTAACTTCAGTAACAGGGTTGAGTGGGTGAGGACTGATGAATGCAGTCAACACTACAATTTGTGTCAACACTGAGTAAATGCAGTAGGAGGCTTCCTGGTGGAAGTAAACAGAGTCAGATTGATGGTTTTTGTTCTTGGGGAAGAATAGAAAGTTAGTTTTTGATGAAGTGTTTGTTTCCCCTCTGTTTTGTCTGTGTCAGGCTGAGCTGAAGAAAGAGGCCGTCCCACTGCAGGATGATTCCGACCTGGAGAAAAAGCGCAGAGAGGCCGAGGCTCTGCTGCAGAGTATGGGCATCACATCAGACGTTCCTGTGGGTAAGTCACCGACACACCTGAGCCACGTCCACTGTAGTGTCCGTCAGTTCCTGCAATATTAACCTGAAATCCCTTGACCCCTTGAAATCAATAACATGCTTCGCAGACTATATTTAAGCACTACTAGTGCTGCCAACAAATGAAGAGAACTCAGTGTAGTGCACTATATTGATTAAACACAAGGGGGCAGAAGTGCACCACAGTAGTTTTAGTAGATTTAGACATAAAAATAACAGAATTGTTCGAATGAGCTGGAACTGCTGACGATCTTTGTTCACATGTACATGCTCAAAATCTCAACTTTAAAGCTTGTGACCAAGACAAAGTAACACAGAGGTATCTCGGTGCTGTCAAAGGATTTTGACTAATCGCAATTAAAATTGCATGAGACGTGTTTGTTATGTGTTTTTATGTATAAATATAAATACACGCACATACAGTATATATTTTGAAAGTATTTAAGGCTATAATTATATTTATATAATTATCAGTATTTTTTTATAATACAGTAAACTTAGTAATATAATTTAATATAAGCAATATATACAAGCATGTGTGTGCATTTATATACGCAGTACATACACATGCATTATGCAAACAAATCTTTTATTTTGAATGGGAGTATTTGAGAGCATAATAAAAACAAATAAAATAAATTTTATTTATATATATATATATATATATATATATAACAGCAATTAAAATGTATTAAAATTAATATTTTTTAAAAGTTTTACATTAAAATAGTTAAGAGATTGCATTTGAAATTGTAGATATATTTCTCAAAATTACTGTTTTTAAAATCAAGTGAATATAGCTTTAGTAAGTATAAGAAAAAAAAAAATCATATTATTCCACACATTTGGCCATTATTGTGCGTACTTTGCTAGGAATCATCAAAACACTAGATCCTCAGACAAAAGTTAGTGAAGAGAAAAGCTCCAGTAACATGTATTGTGTACACATGTAAGTGTGATTGAATTGTCCAAATGTTTTGGAGAGCACTGTATGTAGATGAAAGCACGTCTATGTTTTTCTCTCTTTAGTTCCTGCACCCATGTCTCCCACGGCCAAATCTACAGGCACTCCGAGTGAAGCAGGAAGCCAAGACTCAGGAGACTGTGCCACCGGGCCAAGGTACACTCTCTCTCTGTGTCTCTCTGTGTCTCTCTGCATGTGGCAGATCTGATCTGGAAAGGTTTGTGGCTTTAGCATTGCTTGAAGAACAAACCTTCAGTGAAAGTGTTGTTGTATTTTTGTGTCTGTTTGCAGGTCTGAGCAGGTAGGGAAAGATTATTCTGAATAAATCTCTGTTATTAGTTTCTTTTCACCTGTAACTAAAGGGAATTTATTGCTGGAAACCCCCCTGAGAAGAAAGAAGGGGAAACATGAAAACACGAGCTCTGCTCCAACACCTAGTGAGCTGTCTACGGACTCTTAACATCATCCACATTAAGCTTCCCATATAACGCCTTGCTAGCGACCCCCTTTTTCAAGAAGTGCATGTTGAAGAGTAAAACATAAAGGCCTGGTTTCACTGACGGGGCATAGACTAAATCAGGATTAGGTCATTTATATGAACACACTTATATTAAAATTAAAATATTATTTTAAAATATTACTTGTGTGCATCTTTAGACAAAACGAAGTAAATTTGTTTTCCGCACTTTATTGTTCCCACAGAATTCAGGCTTATTTTATTCTTTACTTCTTTTTTGTGCTTGCTTACGCTTATGCTATATCTGTTAGGTGACAGCTGTGTTTGGGGATTGAAGGAAATTTGAGAGTGAAACACTATTGTCAGAATGTTCTGTGGGGACACTGGGTAGAATTAAACCTGCATGAGCCCCAAGGCTCAACGTTTCTAGAGTTAACTAGTAAAACAATATGAATATAGAAAGCTTCTAGAATGTGAGTGAGTTTTCGCTCACAAAAAGACCTGTGGGAGCAGTGTAGAGCTGCTGTTTAACCCCTGATTACAGCACACACACACTCACAGATGCCCCCAGGGCTCCGTGTCCACTCATATCCCGCACCGCTTCCTCACTTCCTACACACATGCAGGTCATGTTACACACACACCTCATCACAGTCATACTCCCACTTAATGCACTCATGACCACACACAGCCTCCAGTTGTGCTTCCGCTTTAGTGTCATCATCTGTAAGGATTTCATTGCCTGTTTAATACATGCCAGCAGTCGTCTTTTGTTCATATTGAAATTTAATGTCATTTTGTTTTGTAAGTAAATGTTCCACTCCATGGGATGAGAAGAATGAACATATTTTACTGATGCATTGAAAAAAACTAAAACTTAAACTTTGTTTCAGCAGGTTTTTGTTGTTATTTTTGTTATTATTATTATTATTATTATAGTGTTTGAGCTATTGGGAAAGGTTTAGAGCACTATGCAAAAGCATATGTCGTTTGTTGACCAAAATTGATTTTCATATGGATTTAAAGAAATAAATGTAATCAAACGCTAACAAATAAAACAATTCCCTTTTGAAGTCCCATTCGCAGCAGGGTTTTTCCTACTTCTATAACGAATAGGAAGAGGTTTTATGTCCTGTGTATGTTTCAGCCCATTGCTAGGACATTAACTAGTATTTTCAGGGGAAAGAAAATCCTCTCTGGGTCAAAACGACCAGAACAGAACACGAGGGTTAATGAAGTGTGGAAATCCCAACAGAATGTCTCTTTCTATCAGAAATGGTGAAAATGAAACGCATTTCTCCAGAAAGGCATCAGTCTGTTGTTCTTTCCAGAGAAGAAAGCTATTTCATGCACCACTGTCTTCATAGAAGACAACAAACTGGTGCTCAGCTAGTACTGCACACCAACTTTATTTGCAAAGAAGAGCTTAGATAAATAAGTGACCCTGGAGCACAAATCAAGTCTTAAGTAGCACAGCTATATTTGTAGCTATAGCCAACAATACATTGTATGGGTCATACTTCATTTGTGATAAGTATTATGCATTGATAAGAACATCTTTAAAGGCTGTTAATGTCCTATCCAAAAAACAGCTTATTTCTTAAATTTCCATTAAAAAGTACCCTTATGAATTTTAATGGTCCATGCATGGCCCAATATAGAGTGTGTTAGAAAAGTGTGTTTTCATTTTTTATTTACGAGAATTTTTGGCTGATGCCTTCTAATTTTGAACTCCCGTATAGATGTTTAACACCTGTTTAATTCCCAATGAAGTCCAGCCATCTTTGTTTGTCATCTTGCTTGACCCAAAAGGGAGAAATATTGCAAAATTGCTTTTTTAATTATGTTTATTTCAAAGCAAACTGTACTCGGGTTGATATGAGCTTGGCTCACTTTAGAGAGGTCTCAGGCACCTAAAACCAACCAAAGGAGACAAAACCCTACCGTTCTAACTGTAGCTCAGTGGCACGTTTTTTTAAACCGCTGTGGAGAGCTTACCTATTTAGGTGACAGGCAGCTTTTTGGCTAAGCATTTCCACACTTTAGTGCCTAAATAATATGCAACACTGTATCTAGGGACATGGCTTTTCATGGCACTTCTATTAAAATTCTCTCATTTGAGTTAAATCTGTCACGGTGTCATGGGTAGTATGTGTGCGTTTCCCAAGCAGCTGTGATCAGGTGATTATCTGGCCCTGTACTGGAGAAGTGTGGTGGTCTCCTGAACATCATAATAGATGCTTTTTCTATAGAAACAGCTCATGGACATCTGTTTCTGCTTCTGTCTGTGTTGTGTTTGTCTCGTGTGTGTCAGTATAGAAGCTTTTCTTGTCTCTAACTGCTCTGAAGAACTGTAACACTATTTGTAATCACCGTTAACAGCCTCTCTGTCTTGCTGTATCTCTCTCTCTCTCTGTGTGTGTGTCTGTAACCCTGTCTCGTGGCTGTGACACTAACAGGACTCTGCACTGGGACTGTGACCCCTCCACTCTTCTGCTTCACTCTGAGCTGGGGTACTGCACACTTTCTGCTCATTCTCCTTCACTTCTGCTTTCCCAAACCTCTCAAGAAAGAAGTCATGAGTGATTGTTGCTGATCACAGGGAAGGGAATTTCTCTATGATTCACTCTCTACTGAGTAAACTGTAAACTGGGTTGGGATGTTTCAAACGTCACACGGAGGTGAATGGATCAGTGTGAAAGATTTCTGAAGTGAGCACAGCGACCTGGTGTGATGAACACGTGAGACAAAAAGTTCACAAAACCAGTGGACACACTCATAAACAGTGTTACTATTTTTCAGATTTTAGAATACAAGTTCAGAAGTTTAGAAGTTCATTTATCACAATTTATATTTACCTATAAATTAATTTGGCACTAGAAGCCTTTTAAGATCTAAAGATTTTCAAGAGCATAAGAAACAAATTTAGTCAAACGTGTCCATAATGTCCCATCGAATCTGACCATCTTTGAGTGTGTTGTGAGTGATTGGATCCTGAGATATTAAAAACATATTTCCACCTGTGCTGTGTTTAGAGATCTTACCAGACGTAGATGTGCCCTCAGTTTGTTATCTGTTATAGAAAGGTGCAGTATGTGTGTAAAAGTTTAGATTGAACAGTGTGAGTGTTGTTCCTTGATTCGTGTGTGTGCGCGCTCTTTCAGACGTGGTCCTCTGAAGTTGGCCATGGTGAAGGTGACCCATGTGGATTTCCCTCCCAAAGAGGTGGTGTCCTACACTAAGGAGACACAGACGCCCACCATGACAGAGGAGAAAGAGGGTAAGTTGTCATCAAACGCATGCAGAAGTTCTGATTGATACAAGATTATTTTGATGTTATGGACAGTAAACAAAGCAATTTGTGATTTTAGTAGCGACCTTCTGTATTTAAATGCTGCAGGCAGATTCAGGCATGATTTATTCATGACCGTATCAATAACGGCCAATATACGTGTACATTTTTTTTATTCGATCTTCCAAAAGTATGGTTCTTACTGTAAGATTTAAAGGGATACTCCACCCCAAAGATAATCTCGTCATTAATCACCCCCATGTCGTTCCAAACCCATAAAAGCTTTGTTCATCTTTTAGAGGTATTTTGGATGATGTCCATGTAATGACCACTGGGAAGGTGCAGCATGAAAGACATCGTCAGAATAGTTCATCTGCCATCAGTGGTTCAACCACATAACATTATGAGGCTGCAATAAATAAATAACAACTTACTTCAACAATTCGGCACCGTAACGTCACTGTAGCTCCATTTTGGAGAGGGTCCACTGGACGCAAATTTATATAGATATTGTAAAAGGTTATAATTTTACAAGTGTACTCATTGCAAAAATGTATCATGTATGACCAACCAAGTTTTGTAATGCTGAGGATGTTCAGCGAGCGTGACTGACACATGCCAATCATTAGAGAATGAGGCTGCTGAGTGGCACTGCGTCTGCAGCAGCAGCCTCTGATCTGAGAGCTATTCAGATGTGTGTGTGCGAGACATCAGAAGCGTGTAACCCTTTTTGGAAATGATCTGACTGTAGTGAACATGGAGATGAAAGCTGAGGGAAAATTGCAGAGACTCGAGAAACATAAGACGTCAAGGCAAGATTAAACTCACTCACACACACACACTCACATCCGTTTACAGAGATGCAGCGAGGGGGCACAGGAAATGAGCAGTAGGTTAGTGGAGATATGAGAGTGTGTGTCCAAAGGCAGGTCAGGATTTGTGTAATTGCAGTTGAGGTCTTTTATGTGACCGCCCCACACTGCTACACAGTGTGTGTGTGTGATGTCTATTCTGTTGATGTTTGTGCAGGAGATAATTAGGGACTGTTTTATTGAAAGCTTTTTAGGGATCTTTTTTTAGGGATTTCATGGTTGTATCAGTATTGGACAATTTAATTTATTGTTATTGATCTGGTTAGGCTGATTATAATCATCCCTTATTAGGATGTCTATACAATAAAAGTTCTCTTACCAAACGCATTTTAAAGAGGGAAAACGGTATATAAATAAACTGATAGTGTGTATATATATATATATATATATATATATATATATATGTGTGTGTGTTCTTAGTTATTAGCCATAACAATAAAATAATGTTACTTTTTTAATCATAAATATTTGTGACTAAACAGTGAAAGAAGTTACTTATGATCTATATTGTGGTCCGTGACTTTTATCACAGAATAAACGTTTAGAGAGACATCTTCCAGTTTGAAAATAAAAACAATCTTCAGTGCTGTTTCTATGTATTGTGACAACTAAAAAACAGGATTACTAAAACAAGTATGAGCGATTTATCTGTTTAATACTTCCTTGTCTTCACATCATATCTGACAAAAAAAATGTAATTGAACTAAAATTCCCGAACTTTGTTAGGTATGGTTCTAATTAAATATTATTCTAATTCCTTCTATCCCTATTGTTGAAAATGTGTGTAAGTCAAGCAAACGCAGAAACATCCCCTATCATGACAGGATAGATTTAAACATTGTCAGAAGGCTGAAAAAATAGAGAGATGTTTTTCTCTGCTGTGTCACTTTGCCCCAGCCTGCAGTATGTTAAAATTAAGACTTTTATCTGCAGACTGTCCGAAAGCACACACACACACACACCATCTCTCCTTCCATTCCTGCCACTGTATAATCATTTCATCAACTCTCACACTCTCTCCTCCAGCACATAACAAATCACTCTGGGTGACATTGGGAGGTTTTCCCATCTCCCTCGCTCTCTTTCTCACTGATGGAGTGGTTTGTGGTGAAGAGGCTTGTGGGGCTGTTGAAGGCTCAGCTCTGTGTAGGTCAGGAGATGTGTGTGTGGCAGGACATACAGGTGTCAGTGCTGTATCAGAGTGCCAGATACGGTTAAATTCACACGCATTCAATGCATTCTAGAAACAAAGTGACTCTCGGGATGCATACCTATCAAACCTTGCATACCATGTGCATTTGTTTCCATGTACCATTCTGACCTGATATGACCGTGTGTCTGAAGATGCTGTCTCAAATGCTGTTGCCTTGTGCTTCTTCCTTTAGTTTTATGGTCTTTTATGTGGTGCATTACAAATATTCTGTGTGGATGGAAATCACTTTATCACTTCCCGACCCACAGCTCTACTTGCTGGAGCACTAGGGGTTGTGAGAGTGTGAAATTGAATTAAAAGTGATTGTTTTAATCACCCTTGTGCTTGTGGGAGGGTTAATATCCCGTGCTAATCACAAGAAGCCTCTCGTTTGGAGGGCATCTCTTAAAGTGAGGAACCCTCAGCCCAGCTCTTCACAGATCCAAGCATCTCTAAATGAATCCTTTTGTCCATCATCTCCTAAACACACTTATTTCGTCATTCATCAGCTATCGGTCAGTGACACAGGAATTACCACATTTATTATAGGGATAATAAAAAGCCTCGGCTCTGTTCGTTTTATCCTAACTTTGTGTTTGTGCAAAACTTTTTGGGGAACAAACCTATAATTATCTAGTTGCTTGCTAAAGGTCCAGCCATATTAACAACATTTAGACAAATCTTTGCTGGCAAGAAAGCTGAATTGTCAATAGTGCAATGAAACAATTATCACATAAAAACCAAAGAGCTTTCTGTTGGTAAGCATGTTATATTCATGTGACCAAATTGGACCTTTTGCAGAATCTACAATGAAATTGCAAAAATCTTCCCCATCTTGTAGAGTACGTTGTGAAATCATTTGTCCGTATAGTTTGCCTTTATGCTGATCTTATAGATTTCCATTTATTGGATTTTGACTGTGAACATTGATAAAATTAACCGCTCTTAAGACAACATTTTGAGAACTTGCCTTCACTAAAAATAATGGCACATATTCAGTTGCCTGATTGCCTAACCAAATCCTTGGGGATCCCAATGAAAATACAATGGGACATACGCTGTATAATTGCTTGCTAAATGTGAAGTCACAGTAGCTAAATATTGGTCTAAAATCACAGGCTAAACATATGAAATGCATGGAAAATAATGTATACAATGTATGGAACCCCAAAGTCCCATTTAAAACCCGCAACTATTTTGTGTGACCGACCGAATCCATTTAGTGGTTTACAGATAAACTATCAAATGCAGCCTTTAAAGCTCAAGAGCACCGCTGAACAGTGATCTTTATTGATCTGTTCGGCTGAACTTCCTCTCTGGAGGAGGATGCGACCCGAAGAGCTGCGCACATCTCTGTTTTGTTTTCCAGATGTAAAGCCCATCGCGAACAACCCCTTCGTTGGGTCGCTCAGGAGAGCCAGACTCGTGTTCACAAAGCCGAGGTTCGCCAGGGCCTCTTTCACAAGCACAAATGTGGAAGTCGGCGCTCAGAGGTCTCTTCTTCTGTGGGCGTCCGACGGACTCGGTGCACCTGCAGAGGACATCAAAGAGCATTAGTCTTGTTCTCGAACAACCTCTGACCCCATGGGGCGCTTGCATTAATACATTGTGCTTTGACAAAGCCTGCCGATTACCGGCCGCTCTCTTTCTCTCTCTGCTTACGCCCTCCCCCCCGCAAAAAGCTTTTATTTCTTGAGGGATACAAAAGCTATAATTGCTGCTGCTTTGAGATGAGGTGTCGATGGGAAGGGGATCTGCCATCAGGGTGAATTCTGTTAAATGTTTTTTCTCCCTCTCTTTCTCTCTCCCTCCTCCCCTCTGTGGGGTCACCAGGATCACTTGCTTTTCTCCAAATGGGCATTTTTGCTGGCAGGTGCATTACACCCCTTATTTTCAGATTGTCTTTCCGCTGCTAATGCCTGGCAGGTTGATTGCTCGGGTCTGGCTGGCGGAGAAAGGGCCGCGCTGCGTTCGGGCCCTGGACTGAAAGACACTGATTACTGTTTTCCTCCGAGCCTGATTGAGGCCCTTGAAAGGAAAGATTTTAACCTTCTCTCCTCTCTCCTTGCTGAGTACTGGCCCGGCACGGCGAGATGGCCCGTGTCATCAGAACGACTCCATAAACTCATCAGAGCGAACCCTCACCACCACCCCCTCCTCCCACCCTCTCTCTCTCTCTGCCTTGAAACCCGGCCCTTCCTGAGAGAGCCGTGGACACGTTTCTGATGTAAAATCTGACAGATGACATTATCATTTTGATTATTGCAGGAAAGGGCGATTTCACTCTCTATTGAAACAAGTTTTTCTGGTCATGCAAAAAGCTACCATTAGCACGAACGAACCAGTTTGATTATCGAACGTGACTGTTTGTGGGGAAATTAATTTACACAAAGATGTAAATTATTTCATTTTGCTCGTCCTTGTGTCTTTGGACCAGATCATTGATGATTATGCCTTTTTTCTGTATAGTGTGATGTATAAAACTCTTCAGTTAGTGTTCTAAAGTCAGTTTTGTGTGAAGAAAATATTAAAGATCATTATTTTTCTCATACTATACCCATTTAAAATAGACTACAGAAGTTGTATTAAAGGGTTAGATGAACTAAACCAGAGTTATATCAAAAATTGATATATAATGCTTTCTTTATAGAGCTTTATAATGGGTAAGTGTTTTGTTAGACAGTCCAAAAGTAGTCAGATAAAGTGTATGCATCACGCAGTCTTGCATTCTGCTATGCTGTTGGTTATAGCTGTTACAGGAACTTGCCATTGGCACTACATTTTTTTACTACTGCTGCACAAATAGCATGTAATAACTAGGCTTGGTTCGATAGACGATGCCATTGTCCATCGCCGATGGCCGCTAGACATCATGATGCTGAGCCGGCATCGCATTACCCCGCCCCGCTGCAGCACCAAGCTTGCGAAAAATACACTTAATCTATGGCGGCAAATCTATGCCATTAATAAGCGAGCGCACCACTGATGCTGGCGAGCGCGGTAAATCATTTCCGCGAGAGGAAAACAGATGTACATGTGAAGAAACGGGTCCACGAGCTCATTTCAAACCCTCGCACGCGCTCGACATGTCATCTATGCGTAATTCAAGCACTCGCTCGATCCTCTCTCACCTGCTTGCGCAAACACTGTTGTTTTTGTCAGTCGTGGGGCGGGGCTTGGTGTTTTAGTTACAACTAAACACCCCCCCCAGCCATCGCGATGTTTCACATAGACACCGTACGATGCGAAATTGGTCAACAGCGAACACTACTTGGGCTGCAACTAACGATTATTTTAATAATCGATTAATCTGTCGATTATTTTTCCGATTAATTGATGAATCGGTCCATTCATTCAATCGATCAATCGGCATTCATTTCCATTCATTTACATCAACTAAATACATACTTACATGCATACTTGTTTTAGTTACTAGTTGTGTAAGGGTAAGAAACCCAAAGAGCAATTACAGACAAGACACACACACTCTTTCTCTCTTCACTTGAAGCTTATTCATTAAATTATCATCATTGTAGTAAGTGCAAGGTACATTTATACACCACATATAAACACCGCTTAAGTGCTATGAAAGAACTTTAAACTTAAATGAAAAAGTACAACACACACAAATATATTTGTCAATAATAACCTATATGGTACTAAGCACAGAATATAAACTGCAAAAAATGCTTTTATAACGTATATGTCCTGTTTTCAGTCCAAATATAAAAAAAAAACCTTAAATCAAGATACATTTACTAGACATATTAAATAGCATAAGAAATTATGTCTTGTTTTCTAAAAAAACACCTCAAAATTAAGTGATCGTTTGCTTAAAACAAGCAAAATGATCAGCCAATGGGGTAAGAAAAATAATCTTAATAAGATATAATCTCAAACAGAAGTTTTAAGCATCACTTAATTTTCTGATGCCATTTTTCTTGTCTAGCAATCTTGATTTAAGATTTTTTAGATATTTGGACTGGAAATGAGACAAAATTACTAAGTTAGAAAAGCTTTTTTGCAGTGTAGCTATACATGACAACAGATTAAAAAATGAATGGTCCAAAAAAGGCAAGTGAATAAAAACTTGTAATATTGAAATTGTAATATCTTATTTTTTAGAGTTCTGTAATATCGTTTTTTTCATTTACTATATTCATACGAAAAAGTAATCTGTATAGGTTTAAAAAAAACAAAATTGGGTTTGAAATCTTGCAGTAAAATTTTTCCCGCCAAATCATCAAACTTTACGGTACAGTTTTTTTTTTTGTGTGTTTTTTATTTTGATATTTTCAAACCGTAACACTTTTGCTGTTTTATTATATTGAGAAGAGGGGCTAGAATATTCTCCTTTTCTGTTCCACTGATGAAGGAAACATCCCATGGATTCAGAACAGTGTGAATGCAAATAAATGAAAACATTACATTTTGTGAACTATTCCTTTAACATCCTTTTAAAATGTTTCCGTGAGCTTTACATTTGTTCAGGCCTCATTGGTAGAGTATTGTCAGAGATGAGCCGTGTGTGGCTTACAGCTGGTCAGGCCAGCGGCTTCATTTAGCTGCTCATGTTTGGGGTGAATAGCGGTCCCTGGAACCCCTGCCGACTCTCTAATTGCACAGACTTGTGTATCCGGAGAGAGTCTTGACTAAGGGCAGTCAGGCAGAAACCTCCGTGCCATCCCTGTGCCACCACACACACAAATGCAGCAAAACCATCTGCCTAACACACACACAGCCATCAGCTGTCTCAGCCGCTGGCACCTGCTGCCCTGCTCTCTGTGTGTTTGTGTGTGTGGGATGCGCTGCTGAATAGTCCCTGTCTTAGTTACGTTGGGAGTCTGTTGGACGGGCTGTAGGTTAAGACCTTTGTGAAGTCGTAAGCCCCTTTAGATGAGAGAGGATGGACTGTGGATGTGGATACAATCTCCATACACACACACACAGACACCAGGTTGTTCTTGGGCATTTAAACAGACTTAACAGGCTGTTAGCAGTCATGGACTCGCCACATATTCACTGGGATTCAGGAATTTGTTGGCTGATTCAATTTGATTTTCTTCCCCCACTTATTCTATTTATATTAATCAGAACCAGTGAAGTGAAGCAAATCCTTCCACAGTCCTTGTTATTTGAATGTTAATGAGGATTCAGGGTGTACAATTCACCATGGCAATTTGTTTATCTTACACTCATTCATATATGTGTTTATGGGTCAATGGGTCCTATGGTGTGACAGAAAAAAACAACTCTTTCGCATGCTATTCATAACTCTAAGAATGAAGATACATTTCTACTTCTCCTGTTATTTCTGTTCTTTTTTTATTTATTTGTTTATTTTTTACGGTTTTGTTATGTCACACCATTTATTTGTCAGCGACCCATATAACAAATATCAGACATGCACATTGCATTTTTTCTTTTTCTTTTTGATCAATTTTGTATTTAATTTCATCAATTTTAGTTAGATATCTTATGTATTTTTTTCCTATAAAAAAAGGCTGGTGCATTTTAGCATTAATTGAACCGCTATAGTTTAGAAAGGAAATAAATACAAATGTAAATTTCCCACCCAAAGTATTTTTAGAAGTCTCTCTTAAGGACGTGACGTGTGGCCAGGTATGGTTTCCCATACTAGGAATTTGTGCTCTGCATTTAATCATCCAAGTGCACACACACACATCGTGAACACACACCTGCAGCAGTAAACATCTTTTTGTGATGTTTATTACAATCTCTGATGGCTCTTGCTGCTGTATCTATAAGAGGCTATTAATGTATCTTAATGATTTCTGTTACTTTTGGCTGACTTCATGCAGAATGGTTCCTATAGAGACAGAGAGAAACCTCTGAAACAATCCGACGCTCTACACAGACTGTATATTGCACAAAGCTGCCTCTTTGTTGTTTCTTTGTGTTTAGGAACAAAAAACAGGACAGTTCCTAAAAGCTCTTAATGTGATAAAATATTCAGTAAACAAGCTAACAAAACTCAGAGTTATGTTTTTGTTAACTGTCTATGCCAAAACGAGCTTTTAAGGAGCCAAAAGTAGAGAGCAATGTATTTTGCTGTGAGAATTACACCCAGTGGAGGGAAACCTAATGGAGCAGTGAAGGGTAACGTACAATAATACATTCGCGAGGCTAATTGTTCAATTTGAAAGAATGCAGTAGTATATTGTTGCTGGGAGTTTTTTCCAGTTGTTCCAAATGTAAGCCTGAAGAGACTATATCAACCCAGTAAAAACCCAAGCAGTGTGTGTATATAATAAGACAGTTCAGAAGCTCTGTTGGGAATTGTGTTGATGTCTGTGTCTTCCTATTGCAGAAGAAAATGAGGAGGAAGAGGCCGCACCCCTGCAGCCTGAGGTCGAAGTCGAGAAAGAGAAACCAGCAGAGAAACAAGATGAGGAAGGTATTGAACACACCTCAGATACAGTGTCTGACTGACTTCATTGTAATACATCAGTCTTTTATTTTAGTACAATTGATCTACTGGCTTAGTTTTTGCAAATATTTTTTACTTCAATCTTTTTTTCATTGATTGATTGGTAACAATTTACAATAAGATGTCATTTGTTAACAGTTAATGTATTAAACAGCACGAACAAACACTGAACAATGCATTTTTTGCTGTATTTTTTCATCTTTGTTAGCGTTATTCAATACAAATGCATTCATTATTTCATGCCAGCTTCACAGTGCATTAAAGGGTTAGTTCACCCAAAAATGAAAAGTAGTCTTACTGCATTGACTGCAGTGACTTTCTTCTTCCAGACGAATCCAGTCAGTTATTTAAAAAATTGTCCCCACACTTTTAAGCTTTATCATTGCAGTAGGTGAGTGTTTCCCTTTAACAGCAAATTTAAAGAGCTCATATGATGTCGCTAAAAAAAACATTATTTGGTGTAACGCAGTGTGTTTATGTGGTTGCAAAAAACACATTAGTTTCCACATCACTACATTATTTTTCCTCCTCTAAGCCCCGAAACGGGTCAAATTGTAAAAAGCTAATTATTCTAAAAAAGCGAGGTGTGCTCTGATTGGTCAGCTATCCAGTGCACAGTGGTTGGCCAAATGCCGAAAGCATGTGGTGAAATGTTACGCCTCTTTCCATAACATGATGCCGCATCCCGGCGCTTCGACACCAAAACAATAAAACACATTACAAACCAGGCATTAGTTGATCCAGTGGAGAAATAATTACTAAGTATCATGACTTAGTTTTGTCTTTTTATGTGTTGTTGCATCACGCCTTGTAAACATAACAGCATGTGTGGTCTTTATAAGCAGCAGGTTATTTTAATAAGAACTTGTAACTTACTTAATGGTTGTCGTCAGCAGCAGACTGTTCTTGCAGAGGTAGAACCGCCTCTCTTTCTAGTCTCTGTGCACAGCCAGCATAGACTGCTCTGTCAGCTTCAGGAGTCAGTCCTCCGGAAATGTGCTGAACACACTCCAATATTTGTGTTTTTTCTAGCCGTGTCCTCTTTTAAGTTTCACTTTCACAACGACACACAGTACATCCAGCAACCGGCAGAAAAACTACAGCAAGAGTAATGGCTCCGCCTTCTTTCCTCGAGTAAACATTCGGGTGGTGTTTGAAAATAAAGCCACTCTGTGATGTAGAAAAGTGGGGGCGTGTTTAAAGGGTGTTGACAAGTCATAACTTTTATAAAGAATATCTCTTTGGTTTTGAAGCTTTAATCTTTGCGACTTCAGGATGTTATCTATGTAACACTGCAAAGAGAAAGGACAACTTGAAATCACATCGTATAACCGCTGCGACATAACATTTTCAACAGTGTAGGGGTTTGAAATCCATTCATGCACGGTTGCTCTCTGCAGTATATCTCATGCAGTTACATCCCTGCCTTTGTGTTCCCTGTGTGTTGGTGAATGTAGCGCCTCCTCATGAGCTGACAGAAGAGGAGAAGCTGCAGATTCTGCACTCGGAGGAGTTCATGGATTTTTTCGATCACAGCACACGGATCATGGAGCGTGCTCTGTCCGAACACGTGGATGTTTTCTTCGACTACAGTGGCCGTGACATGCAGGAGAAGGAGGGGTAACAATCTGCCCTACTCGCCTCAACTAAACCACAAACCAGCTCAAGTGCACTGTTCAATGTGAGATTCTGTGTGTGTGTGTGTGTATCTAGTGAGATGCAGGCTGGGGCCAAACTGTCTCTAAACAGGAAGTTTGTTGATGATCG
>JAUYWG010000042.1:1083507-1099250 GCA_034779775.1 Enteromius afrohamiltoni
TGTGTGTGTGTGTGTGTATCTAGTGAGATGCAGGCTGGGGCCAAACTGTCTCTAAACAGGAAGTTTGTTGATGATCGCTGGTCCAAACAGCGAGTGGTGACCTGTCTGGATTGGTCCCCACAGGTACGTGACTTTGTCAAAACTTGAAGTAATATACTGTGTGTGTATCTAAAGGGTTTAAGGATATGCATAGCATGTATTGAACGGTTAATCGGAATTTCCCAAATCAAAGTGATTATCCATTGGAGTAAGCCGAGCACAGCCGTGGCGTTATGTAGTTGTTTGGAATGCACTTCATTATCAGCTGGGATGTTCCCGTGACAACGCAGTGATACGTGTGCATCTGCAGATTCACTGGCATAAAAAAATATTCCTTTTATATTAAAAAATAAATATTAAATATTATTATATACATATTAAATATTATAAATATTATTGTTCCAGAATACAAACATTTTATTGGATAAAAATAATGACAGCAATAAAAAATACATTTATGACATTAAAACTGATATTTGCTGACGCACATTGTAACTGCATCGTCACGGGAACTTCCTGAGGAAATGATATCACTCCCTTTGACAAGTGCGTTGCAAAAGACTAAATAATGACATGCACATGCTCTGCTCATTTAAGTCTTCACTCACAAGGGGCAAGGATGATCACACACTCAATATTTATATATTTTTATTTATATACAGAATTCTGAAATGCTGTTCAAAATGGGGTTTTTTGAGCATATTAGAATGACATCTGTAAGATCCTGACTGGAGTAATTATCTCTCTCTATATCTATAGACTGTATGTGTTTGGTAAATGTATGACTTGCGAGATCAGTATGTGTTTTTAAGAAATCTCTTATGCTCAACAAAGCTGATTCGAACCTGTTTAACCCTGTTCACTTTTCACTAGATTTCAAAATATTCAAAATATAGCTTTGCTACCCATCTGCTTGTTGATGATAGTAATAGTAAATTTGATAGAAATAAATAAGAGGAATGTTTATGAAATGCTGAAGACCCTTTAACAGCAAATGCTGTTTAAGCCACCAAATATTTTTTATTATTATTATTTTATCATTATTAAAAAATTAAGATATTTTACACTGGCTTTATGTTTAAAGGTTTTTCTCCTGCTGTATCAGACAGAAGCTCACACAGATGATATCATGGAGTCTCTGTGTCTAGTTTGTTGTAATAGATCTTGAGTATAAATCCACTGAAACACTCTGCACCTCGTGTGCGTCCACAGCATGTGTGTGATCAGAGAGAGAGCACAGGACACACACTGAAACGATGCGGTCAATGTGAGTTTACATGAGAAATCTCCTGCCGTCATGCATTTACTCAAACAATTAGTGGCTCAACAGATACTTCATGACGTTGTTTTTAACTGTCCCTGCATATAAGAAACACATAGTATTGGCAGTATTTAAAATCCCTTTTGAAAAAGTGGTTTGCAAAACTATATTCAAATGTTTCTGTATTGCTGTATATTGAATAACAGCTTACATAAGTGTCTCGGTGGGTTACAGCATGTAATGACATCATGTCATTTACCAAAAATGTTATCATTTAGTCACCAACATGTCATTTCAAATACTGTATAAGAGTTACATTTCAGTCTGAATGTAGCACACAGAAATTTCAGGCACTGTGTGATATCATTGAAGTTTCCAGAATGAGAGTATAGTTCCTAGTTATATCAGTCGCGAAGATCGCACCTTTTCATTTTCCATCGTTCGTAGTACACAGTGTAACTATAGAAGAGTCAAGCTTTAAATAGGAAACATATCAAAACATCATTTCTGAGCATGACGCTAACGGTCTAATCTGATTCAATGATCTATGCTAAGCTAAGCTAAAAGTGTGGCCGCCAAACCCAGATATCGGCTGAATGAATTAGAAAACAGCAAAACTCAACTGTTTAACTCTTTTAGTGGTGTGTTCCTTTAAAAGACTATAATAAAGTATTACTATTATTTCATATATAAATATATATTTATGTTAAATATATACATTTATGTGTGTTTATTTATATTTGCATAATAAAAAAACAAAGTACACACACAGATATTATGTAAACAAAGACCTTTATTTTGGATGTGATTTAAAAAAAAAATCTATATATATATATATATGCTTGTCAGCCAAGCCAAGTTTCTCTTATGCAATATGAAGTCTAGTTCTTGACCTGTAAACATGTGTTTACAGTATCCAGAGTTGCTGGTCGCCTCTTATAACAATAACGAGGAAGCCCCGCATGAGCCTGATGGAGTGGCTTTGGTCTGGAACATGAAATACAAGAAGACCACACCGGAGTATGTCTTCCACTGTCAGGTACACACACACACACACCTGCCTTCAATCAGCAATGACTGGCTGCTCACTCCTCCCTGTACACACACCTCCTGAAAGCCATCCCACGTAACATGATTGTCATATACAAACACCTACACACCAGCCTGAGATCTCACGGGTGGGCTGCAGCCGGATTTCCTTCCATCCTCTCTTCCTCTCTGTCTCCCTCTCATTCCCCTGCACGCTGTGAGTTCACTCTACTGGCATTCAAACACACACACACTTGTGATACCTTAAAGGAATAGTTTAAAATCTCTTGTCATCACAAAGTCATGACTTTTTTCTTGCATGGATTACTAAAGAAGAGGTTTTGAAGCTTAGAGATCTGTAAGCATAGAGCCAGTAACACTTTCTAATATTCAGTACTGAATGTGTTGCATGACTTTCTTTCTTCTGCCGAAAAGAAAGTACAATGTTTTGAAGAGTTTTTGTAACCGCGCTGTTTTGGGTCACCAGTGACTCCCATAGTATTTTTTTCCTACTATGAAAGTCAATGGTGACCCAAAACAGCCTGGTTACAGAATTTCTTCAAAGTATCTTCCTTTGTGTTTGAGTATGATTTTTTTGCTCAGGTAAGTAAATGATGACTGAATTTTCATTTTTGGGTAAACAATTCCTTTAAGCTTGTAAAACTAAAAAAAAATAAATAAATAAAAATGAACATGGTTTGAAAATTATAAAGGAGAGATTTGTTTAAATTTCACATTACACATACAGGAAAGCTAGTGTGATGCAATAAAAAAATATATTATTGAAAATTTCATGTGTGTGTATATATATATATTCGGATCGGCAAAAAAATTATGACTGAATACATAAGCTTAAGCAACAAAATATTGTTTATTTTTGCTCAACCAAGTCCAACAGACCAATATTGTGCCATGCATGATTTCACACTGAGCCGTATATACTACACACAGCCGTTGTTCACTGACGAGCTGAGCAAAACCGTGTTCATTATCAGCGTGGATCTGCGCAGCTCGTCAGTGAACAATGGCTGTGTGTGTATATACAATGTGAAATCACACACCTGATGGCATTTGCCGCTGATTACAGGACCGGCTTTACAAAGCGCACAAACAGATCGGCCGATCCGGATCGGTGCATCCCTACTTTCAAGTACATTCAGAGCATTAGAAACTCCAGTATAATCAGTCCGCCGAAACTCATCCAGTGAGATGCAATAATTTTTAAAAAATGTAACATGTTATTTTTGTGTAATTAATTAATCTAAATTAACGCGTTTAAGTCCCGGCCCTAATATATTTATTAATTTATTTATTTTTTCTTGGAATCTTACGTAAATATATAATTAGATTAAAACTATAAGAGCATATAAAATTTCCTGTATAAACCATTTGACTTCAGTTGATCTAAAATAGAGATCACAGATGTTTAATCCTTCCAGCCGTTATGCTGCATTACAATCAGTACAGAAGCAAATTGTAGCATTTCTTTCGGATGTTTTTCACTGATGAATTGTGTATGTGATGACTGTTGGCTGTGTTTGGCCTGAGGTGATCTGCTGTGGACGGTTTGAGTAGAACCACATGTGCCACCCGCAGCAACGGATGCTAAACACACACACACACACACACACACGAGTGGAAACTCCAGCAGTGTTCACACACAGTCCAAGAGGTGTGAAGTTGTTACTTTTTCCATCTTTTTGCTGAGTGTGTTGGGGCTGATTAACTCTTTGAGGAAAGTGTGAGTTCAGCTTATAAACAGTAAAGTAAAAGTCATCAGTGTCATTAGTTGTTGGTGTAAAAATTTAAACTCCCTTAAAATTCAGTTAGTGTTTTGAGGCGTCTTGGAATTTTAGGGTCACGGCAAACAGATCCAAGCAGCATTTGTGCTTGATGCACTTCAGATGCTTTTGTAATGCAGCTTTGCTCAGAAATTACTTTTAAAAACAAGAAGGGACAGGACATACTGATGAAATGTCAGCAGAACCGCTGAGGAGCAGCAGAGAGAAGTAGCTTATCAAAATTGACTTACCTCCCGCATTTATACATTCATTCTCAAGTGGGGAAAAATATATGAGATGAACAAAAACATTTTAATAAAGCCATCAAAGTTTTGTTTATATTGTATGCAGATTATTATCTGCTGTTGAATATTTAAAAGGTTAATTCGCCAAAAATGAAAAGTCTGTCATTGTTTGTTTACCTTCAGATGTCATTCCATCCAAAGTCATGAGGCTTTCATTTAAAGTTCAAGTTGTTTAATTGTCATGCCATTTGTGTGTTTTTTTATTATTTAATTTTTTGGTTTTATTATTATTAGTAGTATTTTTATAATCATTAATTTTGTGTACTATTTGAGTATTTGTCATCTATCTACAAACTCCGTTTAAGAGATGTTTTAACATAACCTGACAGATTTTTCTTCCTCCATTGAAACCAAATCTTTCATACTTAAAGTTCATAAAGGGATTGTTAAAGAAGGATCTTTATGCCAAAGCTCAAATATATTTTCTTGATGTGCCAGGGTTCGATTTTTGGATGTCACTCGAATATGTTTGAATATAAAGGAACAGTATCTCTTCAGAAGACTGTTTTGCAGATGAATGAAAATGAAAAGTTAAACGACATAATTCATGACAAAAATGCCATTTTGTAAAATGTTCGTAGTAAAAAAGTAATACATTTGAATTGATCAAGATTGACTGTTTTAGTTGAATTCATCTCTATTAGGATAGGATGCTACTTGTGCACAAAAATGTTTTTTATGTAACTATTGATGATGATTATATGATCTTTGAGTAATTTTGGTCAAGATATTTAAGTGTACCTAAGGTATATTTGCATGAGTTTAGCACAATCAAATACACTTCAGTATACCTTTAGTTCAGCACTGCTTCTACACAATTAAAACGTATTAAGTACAAAATTACCAAGCTTACCAGTTTGGTATGTTAACACTTCATTTGCATGGTACGTTTATGAAGTACATTGATATAAAAAAAGCATTTGTAGAATACTTGGCATGAAATACATGTATTTCAAATACATTTTAGCATATTTATTTTTCACCAGGGGCTAAAACATGGACCGTAACATTATCTGTGGTGGTACTCGAACACTTTTGATTAAACGGGTGACTTCTTTTGGATTTGTCCAGTAGGATTGAAGGTGTGTAATTGTCTCTGTCTCTCACACTCCTCTAGTCTGCTGTCATGTCTGCAGCGTTTGCAAAGTTTCATCCTAACCTGGTTGTGGGCGGGACTTACTCAGGACAGATCGTCCTGTGGGACAACAGAAGTAACAGACGCACTCCTGTCCAGAGAACGCCTCTGTCTGCTGCGGCCCACACGGTACGTGACGCTCACACATAGAGATGGTGCAAGAACCTGGAGATAATATTATTATTATGGTGTCTTAAAACTAAATATTGCATATTTTCCCCTTAACCTTACATTTCTGTTTTTCCATGCAGCATCCAGTGTACTGTGTTAATGTGGTCGGCACACAAAATGCTCATAACCTCATCAGCATCTCCACTGATGGAAAGATGTGCTCCTGGAGTCTGGACATGCTGTCTCAACCACAGGTCCCCTTCAAATACACACTCATGCTTTCAGAGTTTGAACCATTAAAAACACTAATTGTTGTGTATGAATCTTGGTGGCGTGAATTTGTTGGCATCAGAAGCACTATAAAAGGCCCAGTGAGGAGCACAACCACTTCCATGCCGCTCACCCTCGAGTTTCCAAAAACACTGGCCAAACCGCAGTGTCAGATGTTAATGATTGGTGAATTTAAATTGCGCATTTCTAGTCTGTGGAAGAGGCTGTTGGCTGTGGTTTTACTGATGCGTGTGTGTCTGTGTGTGTGAACAGGACAGCATGGAGCTTGTGTTTAAGCAGTCTAAATCAGTTGCGGTCACCTCCATGTCCTTCCCTCTGGGTGACGTTAATAACTTTGTGGTGGGAAGTGAGGATGGATCGGTCTACACAGCCTGTCGTCATGGCAGGTAACACACACACACGCACAACACACTTATAATGTCATTGCAGAATTTTAGTAGTAAAGCTGGATATTGTGTATGTAATATATTCAGTTCATTAGTACTATTACAAAAAGTGTAAGGAGCAATTCTAACTAATTGCTTATTAGCATACCTATTATTAACATATTGATTATGTTTTAGTGCTTATAGAGCACATATTGTACATGAGCATATACTACATCCCTAACACTACCCCATACCTAAAATGAACTACTACATTACTTATCTTAATAAATAGGAGTTTATGGAGGTCATAATAGTGAGTTAATAATAACAACTGAACCTTAAAACAAGTGGGACTCAAAAATCTTACCCGTTTAATTCATGTATCTTTGGCAAATACGTGTACATATTATATTTATTGTACATAAATAAACGATATAATTTTTTATTAATAATATTTTACATGTAGAAATATGCACTTGTCTTTTTATTTATTAATATATAGTAATTCTGTGTATGTGTACTATAATTCAATCTGGGGTTTAGTAGGATTTATTTGAATAACTAACAGTTTTATTTATTTAGGATGCTTTAAAATGCGACGTTGCTTCTGAAAATTCAGTTTTGCTATCAAAGGTATGAATAACTTTTGAAAAGAAAACAGTTTCTTTAAATTGTAATGATATTTCACAAAATGACTGAAATCAAAATCAATGTTTTGGTCAAATAAATGCATCATCGGTGAGAATAAGATACGGAACTGTACAGAATCCAAAGTTTGACCGTGGTGTTGAAATGTAAGTAAATGTATGGTGTCTTCTGTGAGTTTAGAGCTTGACTACAATATGATATAATAATATGTTGTCTCTTGCATATCCTGAAGGTTCAGACGCAAAAAATATGAAAAGCGCTTTGTTTTTATGAATGGGATGTAGTTGGTGTGTTTATGTGTGCAGTAATGAGCTGAGAGAGCAAATGTTTCCTCTTCATTGGTGTCGCTGTGATTATCTGATCCCCTACACACACACACACACACACACACACTCAGCTTCTCACACGGCTGTTTAGCTCTCACAGTAATGAGCTCACACACTCAGTGGTGTGTGTTAGTTGACGTGAAGTGTTAACTGACTGATGGAAACATGCTGAGATGCTGATCATTAAACCTCTGCCATTCTCTCTCTCTCTCTCTCTCTGTGTGTGTGTGTGAGCAGTCGGGCAGGTATCAGTGAGGTGTTTGAGGGGCATCATGGTCCAATCACAGGCATTCACTGTCACACAGCAGCAGGACCCGTCGATTTCTCACATCTCTTCCTGACCGCCTCGTTTGATTGGACCGTTAAACTCTGGAGCACCAAGGTAGCGCAGCATTCATAAACGCTTGTTACATAACACTTGTTCTGAGTCTCTGGGCTGACTGTTCTCTGCTCTCTCTGCTGTAGAATAACAAGCCGCTGTACTCGTTTGAGGACAACTCTGATTATGTGTATGACGTCATGTGGTCTCCGGTTCATCCCGCTCTCTTCGCCTGTGTGGACGGACTCGGACGCATCGACCTGTGGAACCTCAACAATGACACAGAGGTCAAGCATCAAATATTAGCGAAGAACTATTGATTGACGTATTTAATAATGATCCAGTTTCAAAATCAAACTTTTATCCACAAGATCAGATTTTGAGCATACACACACAACGTTTTCAGCCTGTTTAAAATAAAACTCATTTGCACGGAAATGCTGTGAAGTGTTAAACATTTAGAATGTTTTTAAAGATTCCAAAGGAATGCTGTTCTTTTAAAGGTTTAATTCATCAAGGAATATAACATTGATGATGATAATTATTTCTAAATTAATTTGATTAGAATAACAGAAGAAATGAATTACGTTTTGAAATGCATTCAAATAGAAAACCATTATTTTGAATGCAGTTAAATTATTGCATTTAAATTAAATGTAAGTTTTTATAATTCTGTTTTTCATCAAATAAAGACTTCATTAGTTAACATTTGAAAGGACTCACTTGAGTCAAACACAACACATCTTGTCCACCTAAACTCTTTTGGATTGGGTAATTACTATGACTATTAGTAAACCAGGACCTGAGTTATACATCATCTAGAAGCTGAAATATATAAGCTTTCCATGTGTTTATGGACTTTGTGGAAAGATACTTGGCTAAAATACAGCCAGATGGAGTCTGAGGGAGCAAAATAAATCTAAATATTGAGAAAATCGCATCTAAAATTGTCCAAATGAAGTACTTAGCAATGCGTAGTACTAATCAAGAATTATGTTTCGATATTTACAATTGTGTACGTATACATTGAACATAATTTTTGACATTAAAGATAAGTGGATCATTTGGATCCATAAAATATATTGGTTTTGTGTTCCAGGATCACGGTAAGCTTACCGTATGTGTGTTACTGCTTATGTGTTACTCAGTGACCGTTTGAGTCCATACTGCAATAAGACATCAGAGTGTTTGTTGATTTCTGTTCTTTCTGCTGTACAAGAAAGAGTTTCTTGTTGAGCCTTGTCCTGTGTGTACCTTAACAGTTACTTTCAAACATCAGCATGGAAGTAATGAAACCTCTTCTTCTGTATGTGACACAACCTCTTTGTGACAAAATATAAGATGTGGACTAAACAAAGGGATCAAATTTCATTGCTACAAATGCAGAAAGTAAATTTAACCTGTGTGTGTGTGTGTGTGTGTGTGTGTGCAGGTGCCCACAGCCAGCATGTCGGTGGACGGCACTCCGGCACTGAACAGACTGCGCTGGTCTCAGTCGGGCAGAGAGATCGCTGTGGGTGACTCAGAGGGACAGATCCACATTTACGATGTCGGCGAGGTGAGACAGTAGAGTTTACTTTAAGGATTAGTCCACCCAAAAATGAAATTTGCCATCTATTAATCGCCTTTATTCCAAACCTTCTCACGCAAGAGCTAATTGACACGTCCAGTGGAACCAAACGAAGGAGCCATCTGATGCATAACAAATCTATTAAAATCAATTGTAGTGGTAGTTGTATTTTGTTAACATGACTACAGAGATGCTAACAGTAATAAACAATAATAATATAAGTATATGTAACAAACACTAATGCAGGATCAATAGATGTTACCCATCCTCCTCTGGATTGTGCTGTGAACTTTGCCGTTTAACTTTTCATCACATTTGGGACTTTAAAAACAGCGATTGTAGTCATGGTTGATGATTTGCACAAGTGACTCGAAAAACCTCCTGCAAGTGGCACGGTGCACATATTCACTTCACGTCTGGTGTGAACACACCATAAGACCGGTGTTTGTCTTCAGAACACAAATAAAAAATACTTTTGATGCATTCCAAGAGCTCTCTAACACTCCCATAGACAGCAAAGATCCTTACATCATCAAGGTTCAGAAACAGCAGCAAAATAATCCCTAAACTATCATTTTACAAAGCTACAAGAATTCTTTTTGTGCTCGAAGGGTCTATGGGAGGGTCAGAGAGCTCTCGGATTTCATCAAAAATCTCTCAATCTGTGTTCCAAAGATGAATGGAGGTCCCACAGGTTTGGAATGACATGAGAGTGAGTAATTAAAGACATTTTTAGGTGAACTATCCCTTTAAGACAGATCACAGACGGCTACACAGTAACACCTTTCTCCCTCGCTCCTGTTCTGTCACTGAGACAGTCGTGTAAAAAGCCCACTCTGCGCCTCTAAAGATGACATGCACTACAATTACATGTCTGTCAGAGAGGGGCCCTAACAGCACAGCCCTTCAGGGGCCACAGAGGGCCTCTGTCACTCAGCAAATAAGGTAGAAGAACGAGATGGATGATTGTTAGGCAGGGGTCAGTTCACTCTGACAGTCTCAAAGTAGTTTGATCATCTGCTGTGTGGCCACAACAGACTTTACCTCTTTACCAAACGCTCTGTATTGTTTCTCCCTCTGCTTCACAGCAAATTGCAGTCCCCCGAAGCGACGAATGGACCCGCTTCGTGCGGACGCTGGCAGAGATCCACGAGAACCGCGACGACGCAGAGGAACTGGCCGCTCAACGCCTCGCCGCTTGACCGTCATCAAACCAGCAGATTTCAGAAAGCTCTTATCACGTCTCTCTTTGGAAATGAAATGATTTCTGTGTGCAAACCTTTGATTCTGCCTTTTTGGAATAAAAATGTGAAACATTGACCATAGGTGTGAGGCCCATGACCTTAAGCCTTAATATCTGCATGCAAAAAACAAAACCATAATGAATGTTTCTGTTTCTGAGCGTGCTACACTCTCAGCTTATTATGCATAGCCAAATATGAAAGTACATTGGATCCCCAGAATTTAAAAAAAGGAAACTGTAATTTTTGCTTGAAGAAAGTGAAGCTGTTTTGTATTGTTTTTTATGACAGTTGAGCACATTTTTAGGTAAAAATACAAATAAAAATGTTTAAAGGAATAAATTTGCTCATTCAAATTTTATATTACAGGTTTTTAGTGTAATACTGTGAAATAGAATTGGCTTGAGGTAATGTGCTAGATCATGTCATAAAATAGGCTTCATTTTCTTTCACATGTAATTGTTTTCTTTTTCCTTTTGATTTTGGGGTGAAATAGTTTTTTGAGAGGTTACACTAACATCTGTACTTTTCTCAATACTAGTGAACTCTTGTATGATTGTTTTTTTTACTTGATCACAGACAGAGAATTGCTGAGATCTACCTCTTTCAGATCTTGTCAGTGGGTCATATTCAGTATCATGAATGGAGTTTAGTGAGTCTAGCCGTGGACCAAATGCTGGAATAATTTAGGATTTTTGATCTTGTTCCTCTTCACCTCAGCAGAGGCACAATCACATATTTGTGATTCATATCAGTATAGCTGGTTTGTTTTTACCATTTACTATCTGAACTGTTTAAAGTGTCTCTTTCAGAGATCAAGGTCTTCCTCTTCCAGCGCTCACACCTGTTTATAACGCTAACAGTAGATTTTGCAGAATTGCTTTGAATGTCTGAATGCGTTTTCTAAGCCAAATCTCTTGTGCTTTTACCTCCAATCTGTTTCAAGTCATCCTGTAGTCTTTCCTGTAGTATTTTGAAAGGAGAAAGTAGGTTTGCAAAGATTTCAAAATTTTGCTTCCAGCTGTTACCAACAGTATTCCTCAACTTTAATGGGATGTCCAATAAATTCTGCATTTGAAATGTAACAATTGTAATTTATTTCAATAAATGACAATACAATAATCAAGTGCATTTAAACCAAATATTTGTCTGTGTGTGTGTTTTTATATTAACACATTTGTATTTCCCGCTAGATCCCATGTTTCCATAATCAGCCATAATTTCCAAAATACTTTGGCCTTAATGTTTTCTTAATACTTTATAATAGTAATGGATTATAGTAGTAGATTCAGCTTTGCTTCATATTGCATTTGAAATATATTCTAAAAATAAAATCAAATAAATGCAGGACTGAGGAGCATATACTAACTTGTAGAAGGACTGACACCGAGACAAAACATCTGATAACATCCACTATATAGTCTGAATATACAGCTCACTTCAAATGTCCAGCAGAACTAAATATTGGAGGCGTTGTGCTCCAAGGTGAATGCGACAGTCTCTACAGAAGGTCACTAGCAGACTGTGGTGATGATCTGAAAACACGTGAAGAAACAAGAGCCGGCCTACCAGTCAGCAATTAGAGGAGTCCTATACCTGTAAAACCTCTCATTTTGCCATAGTGAGACATTTCTGCTGTGTTTGTTGCTCCTCTCACGTCCGCAGAGCTCTGAAGCAGTCAATCACACCGATGTTCGTTTTCCCACTCGCACGGTTTGATGACATCAGCAGGGGTCACCAGCGAGCGGGAACACCTATACAACAAATCTATTACAATGCAAAGAAGCTCTGCCATAATGCTGCAGAAGAACCTCATCCTGCTATGCATAATTCAAAAAGGGCGTATAACCCTGACAGCAATTTAAAAAAAGGTGAGCTGCAATCCGAATTTACTTTTTCATGCATTCATGTTTAGATATGGCCTAGAATGGAATATCTATGAGCCATTATCTAACACAATATTTATCTAGTTGTATGTAGCCATATAGATGAAGGTCATTTTCACGTGCATACTTACTGCTGATATTCTATTGAGTGATACCAGGTTAAGTTAAGTTAATCAGCTATATATTTGAAATTTAAGCATTCCACTTTAATGCTTGGTATAGCAACAAATGACTAGGGTGTATTTGATTATTTACATCTAGTGCCACTGAAAAGCAATATAGGTTGAGAACTACTATGCATATTTAGAGAATGTGTCCCTTTATTGTGGTGCCATCCCAGCAAACTCACTGTAATTTTTTTTTTTTAATTTACGATAAAAAACAGCAACTGTAGCTGCCAGAATAAAACCGTGAAAAATACGGTAACAATATTTTTTGTTTTACGGTTTTATGTTAAATTTACAGTTTAATACCGTAATTTCTAATAATAGTCATAACAGTAATAACGAATATAATGTTAATATACTGACCTATTAAAGTAGTGAAATCTATTGTGCACCTTCGAAATACACTCGAAATACACTCATAACTATCAAATGCAGGTGATGATGAGAAAGTCACCGACCGAAGCCCATCACAAGTAGCTTTTAAATAGTAATATAAATAGAAGGTGCTCAGTGTCATTCACACAAACACTAAACACCATCATGGTAAGAATTATTAAACTGAAATGTGCAATAAACATTAATTTAACAACATTACATGTAACACAACCATAATAAACATAACTGATTAAAAAAACTAAGAAGAAATTAGCAGAGACAACTGAAAAAAAGCATTCACATATTACTTTTAGGCCCTTTTGATAGGCTGGCTAAATTAGCCTACTGCCATTTTTTAAAAACGTTTGTGTGTTTGCTGGGATGTTGTTTATTGCATTGATGGAAATTTTATGTAGTGTTACTTTTTGTACTGTTGAGTTACCAACAATCTGGACTCTGAAGCAAAACCAGCTGAGATCCACTGTGTAATGTAACAATTTTTAAATGCTGAATGTTTATTTAAAACATTCCTTATTCAAAGAGTATTTTTCCACTCTAGTCCGAAAAGAGGTACTACTATAATCTTCATACACACCTGTTGAAATCAACCCTGTCTGTCTTTAGTCTCATGCAGGGAAACTCCAGACTTGCTTTGGAAATCCCTTTAATGATCTTTGTCCAGAAGTTCCCATATGTTTTCAGTTCTGCTGAATTCTTTTTTATGAACACATTAATTCCCGAAACCTCAAGTCTGCTCATCTGCGAATGCTAATGCAAGCCAGCCCTCTGATTCACATGAAGACAACACCCAAAACAGACAACGGAGCCGCGGCGCTGATCTAGAATCACACCGCTCCGTCTGAACTGGTTTTAAAGCATTATGTTTGAGACGGCACAGCTGATCCAGGAACAGCACAGAGAGGCTTTATGAGGCTGATTGTAAGAGGGCGGTGGAATAAGCCTGTGGTTAGACTCAAAATGAAGCCAAACCACAGCAGTATAAGTCAAGCAGAGAGAGAAGGAGGCCGGCCACAAACACATACATGCACTCACTGACAAACATATGGGCAGAATAACACTGATGCCCACAAACACAACTCTACTTCCCTTACTAAATCACAATGTGGAAGGCACATATTTGAACTTTTTGAGTATTTTAACAAGGACATTTTATTAAAATATACACCATAAAAAAAAGAAGTGTGCTTAATTGTATTGATGTGTACTTGTGGTGTACTTCAAATCCTAAAAGTACTCACTGTACTCGCAGATAGTATAATATTAATGAAGTAAAAGTTTACTTAAAGAGAGTACACTTTCATTACTACACTTAAATGCACTTTTATATCATTAAAATTGAACATTATTTAGATGTGTTGGCTAACATTCACATCATCATCATCAACAGCAGCACATGTAAAGTAGCTGTATTCTCATTTTAGATGTAGTGTGTTATTCATTTAATGACAGTATATTTTAAATGTATTCAAGTGCTTCTTCATCATTACAAATGTGTTATTACAAATATATTTCAATACATGGCATAAAAGTTTCAATGGAAATCAAATGATAGTATATTTTGGATTACCATGCAGTATTTATTTGAAAGAAAATAGAAGTAATTATGAAATTCCATATAAATTACATGCTGAGTATTATACATAATACGGTAACATGCAATTAAGCGCCCAAAAACATTACAGCACTTAATACTTAAGTATTTTATTATATTTAGAACATCTTTATGTTAATAATTAGTACTGTTTTTTTTTTTTTTTTGTATTTGCTTCCAAAAGACATATGCTCCCATCCTCTATGAAATCTACAACCCATATCCAAATATCATTCAAATATTCCCTAGCAACCATTGCATGCTGTAGTGTGTAACCGCATAACAACACACTACAGACCTGTTTTACATGGACAAGCAACAGATTATAAAAATCTTGAAATAGATGATTTACAAATGTGGCTCTAAACTTTTGAATCATGGCAATAACAAATAAATATTCCTCAGTTCATCCAAAGGCATCTACACTTTCTTTAGGTATTTATAGATGCACTGCATCTCATGGGATTGTTTTCTTTGTGATAACTGAGTGAAAACAAACATATTGAGTCCTGAACTGAATTGGCAGGGTTGTATGGGGATAGGTGGGGGTGTTTGAGGCAGACAGTTTGGCCCCTAATTTTTGTCACATCAGGATTGTGCACCCCAATAAGTGTTTCTAAATCAGCTACATAAACCCTAAAACAAAGGTCTCTTTAAGGTGTGATGTCACTGTGTCAGAGTGACAGAGGGGGTGGAACAAGCGTCCATTCAGAGGAGAAACACAAAGGTCAGTCCAGATCAGGGTCGGTGTGAGACGGAGCCTGGCGGGTCCTGACCTCCAGCACCACCCTCTCTTCTCTTCACGTCTTCCCCTTCAGGGCCTCTCCTCACTGAGCCCGTGAGCCCAGCTCGCCCCTGCTGTCCCCAGAGAGAGCCTGGGGCGGCCCGGCCTCTGACTCGGGAGCATCTATCACTGCTCCGGGACCCTAATCAGGGCCAAAGAGGGGCGGACGTGACACCCGGGGTCGAGTCCTACTCTGTAAACATCCGAACGGTTTCCTTAAAAAGGCAGTAAGACTGTCCGTCAGGATCCGGGAGGGATATCCGCTACTCTAAAAAAAGATCCTATCCGTCTTTTGACTCATTAATTACTCTTCTTAACTGCCCCAGTGATCTATCAATAGTGCTAATTAGTCTGTTAGCGTAACTGTGCTGGATGGCTACAACACGTGGCAGGGAAAAGTTTAGACTAATCATGCCTTTTTAACAGTTTTTAGCTTTTTAGTGTGATTAACAATTGTATGGCCCAATTACAGCAATATCAGCCAGCTACAATGAC
>JAUYWG010000042.1:1119385-1146185 GCA_034779775.1 Enteromius afrohamiltoni
TGTTTCTGTGTTTTGCTTTGGTACCGAGAACCGTGGATTTTCACTGGTATTGGTACCGAATACTGAAATTTTGGTACTGTGACAACACTACAGTAGACTGTTAGGGTAGGTTTAGGGTTAGTAGAATAAGTTGACATGTACTTGCAAAGTTTCTGATAGTCAGTATGTAGTATGTTGTGAACCCATCAAAATAAAGTGTTAGAAGATATTAAGGAGACAGTCTGCTAGTACTCTAATGACTGCTAGTTGACACATAGTTGAGTTACCTACCATTAGTAGAATGACTAAAGTGGACTTTTGAAATAAAGTGTTACCCATTTTTCTTAAATATGCACGTGTTTGTATTTATACACAGAACACATACAACACAAACGTTTATTTTTGGACGCGCTTAATCGCTCGACAGCACTATAAGCAACACAACAAGTGCACCTTTAAAAAGCTATAGCTATTGCAAAGACGACAGGTTTAAATGAAATTACATGTGAAGATGTACTAAAGTCAAATTGTGCCAAAAAGCATGATTGTTGCTATTTAAGATTATTAAACCACAGTTAGTTGCAGTTAACATGCAATTATTTCAGTTTGCACTTAAGGAGCCATATTCTTTAAGGTATATTTTTTGTAAGTAGACTACTCTTTTTTTAAAAGTATGCTACAGTATACCACTTTTTTCACAAAGGCTTAGCACTTTTTCATTTAACAGCACCAAAATTACTCTTTTCAAATGCACAAGCAGAGCTCTTAGATTGAAGTTATCTTCTGCAACCACTTCCTAGTTTTCTATCAATATTTACGCAATTAAACGGTCTCGGTTCTCATACGATGGCGTTCCATTTGCTCGTTAAAAGATCCAAATTCCAAAACAAGCAACAGAACATCAATATTTCACTCCATTTACACAGACTCATGCCAATACAGTCATTTTTGACAAATGTTTGGTCTGTCATTGCCATTAAAGTGCTCGTCCCTAAATCATCCCAAAGCCTGGAATCGAAGAGAGTGAAAATCTAAGAGTATTTTTCACTCAACAGCACGTCTGGTGGCACTAATAGCAGTGGGAAATGAAACGCTCCACACGAATAAACATTTGTTTGCTCTGTAAACTCTTCTGAGGGAACAGCGAGGAAAATCAGCTGCAATCTCTGCTTTGTATCATTGTTCCCAGAGCGATCAGACGGCTGCTTTATTTTCTCTGAGCTAAAGCTGCTTTTCATCCCTTTTGTGAAAAGCCTGTGAAAAGACCAAAGTCATTGATTCCGACTTCGCAACAAAATCAGTACGGACTCGCTCTGAACCAGATCGATAATTCTGAACTCTCTTCATAGATTCCACTCATGACATAAAGTGTACAGTAGAGTTTCAAAAACTTTGAGTTCAGTGTTCACCTGTTATTCAGCTGAAAGGTGGCATGTGATGAGGGCTCTTTATTCTTAACGCTTTCAAATTCAGAAGAAAAGCTCGCTTGCTTTTTAGAGTTGTTACAAATCTTTTCTACGTGCTGTGAGGTTGACATATTTTTACTTCTGAAGCGAACCATAATTCTCTTATTCCGAGGATTCCATAAAGTGTTGTGTTTCCAGAAGAAACGTTGTTAATAACTGAGTAAGCTAATTTGATGGTGTCTGAGCGGAGTTTTGAAGGTCTGCTCCCTCAGAGCTATCAGCTGCAAGTGAAGGGTGAAGGTCAAGTTCATGCTCGCTCCTGATCTCATGAAAGTGCTGATAAATAGTACACCAAATACATTTGTGGTATTGATACAGAAAAATGGGCTTAATAGGATAAGGGCTGTGGGGTAAATGCGTATCATATGTACAACAGCAAATTTTGTATTGTATGCATGCGAAAACTGCGCATTATACTGTATGCATGCAGTACATGAGATATTGTATATACGGCAACATCCATTTTTGGATATCAATACCACCAGTTTTCGTTTTTATTTACACACATTTTAATGAGACCGGCCTCTCTTCACATATCCCAGTTGTGATGCTTGTTATCATAACCTTTATTACATTTAAATAAAGCTGCAATACAACTATTACGTGGCTATTGGTTCATATTATCCAGTGCCCTTTGTGGTCTTAATGACATCAGGTGAATTTGATTTGGTTCAGAGGTAGAGGTAGGGATTTTGTTCTTTTTTTTGATAATGGAAGATTATGCAGCAGATATACTTTAAAAAATATCAATATCATAGCTGAGCATAGTAGTCCTTCAAACTGGATTTCAAGATATGCTAATTATTACAGCTGTCATTAAATTTAAAGAAACTGGATAAATGCACAACTACGGTTTATTAATTCCCTTCAGTTTTGTATATAATTCTAATGTGTTCAATATGTTCATATATTATTATGTTATTTAGACCACATTTGCACTTCATACCTCTCATATTCAAATGTGATTTATACACTTCTTTTACACCTGGCAGAATAAATGCAACCCCTATCTGATTGCGCTCATCGTGCTTTACTTGCTTCAAATGCAAATGCAGTGCGATTAATCTTCTGGTGTCTTATTGCAATCAGGCACATCAATTGTTTTTATGTATGGAGCCTGGGGCAAGTTGTCACATGAGCTGTATTATGTTTGTATTTTGTTGCAGTTTATATCCAAAGTATACTTATTTTAAATGATCTTTCACACTTAACATATACATGCTGTTATATTTTTAGTAAGGGAATGAATGTTTTCAAATACACATCACTCATGTGTTTTGTTTGTTTATGATTTTATATAACTCTATATTATTACCTTTTAATTTTGGACTCATGACCAGATATGCATAGAGTACCATCAGTTGTCATTGCAGCATAAAAAAATAAATAAATGAATTTATGTGAATGTGAACCCTGGTATTTCTCAGATTATACATTCTCATGGAATTGTTTATTTATTTAAAAATAAATAAATAATACATAATATAATATATTTTTTGCTCTAATTTTTTTGCATTCATAAGAAGTTGCTGATCAGATATAATATGATTTTAATATTATAAGTATTGCATTTTATGAAACAATTCCTCAGGACTTGGTAGGTGAACATCATATAGAGATTTTGAATGCATGAAACAGCAAGATCCCACGGTGACAACTTGCCCCTCTATATTTGAAAAATCTGCATTTTCTGGGCAATAACAGTGGGAATGTTCAATGAAATGCTCAATAGAGAAAACCAGGGGCAGGTGCTCTCACATTGTAATCACATTTATATCTTCACAGTGTGAGAATGATTTGAATCATCATTTAGCTGGAGGTGATACAAGCGGTAACATGTGTCCATCACGTCCCCACACACACACACACACACACACACACACACAGCTCCAGTCACACCTAATGCTTCCAGAGAAAACATTAATTCCAAACAATTTATTTAACAGCTTCGTTATACACTTCACATAATTAAGCACAAGTTCAGCTTGACAAGCCTAAAGTACTTCATCACTAAACCAAGCACGCACCCAGCGCTGTGGTGAAATTCAGCTCTTGCTTGTGGTTCCTTTACACATTAAAGCAGTCTTCATTTCAAAGAGCTACTTAATTATTTCATGTGATAAGGGGGGTATTAAAATCATAACTCCATCAATTATAGATTTGATCATTTACGGGCGAGGTTAACTATGCAGTGATGTGTGTTGAGAGAGAGGCTTTTAAAATGGAGCTGGGTTAAATTGAACAGCTCCGTGTTGAGAGTAATGAACAGTGACAAGTGCGCTCGATGACTGCTGCTGCTGCTAACACTGCAATTCAACAATACTTTTTTTATAGTTATTTTCTTCAGAGACAATGATATTATAATACAAAGCACACTGTAACCCAATAGAGCACATAATAATAACAACACACACATACTTGCTTGTGCCCTGGTATCATGCATACTGTATGTGTAATTAATGCTGCCTTCTAAAGACGCCAGAAGACACTATTCTATTCATTAGAAGACACGTTTTATTCATTTCTTCATTGATTTCTGAACACCTGATAAGAGAAAAGAGACCATTTCAGAATCTCTCCAGATCCTTCAGAATACCAGCTCCATGATAGTGCTTCAGATTGCTAACAGAAGCAGTCACATATTGATTTTTTTTATCTGTTGTATTCTGATGCCATGTGTCTAAACAAAATGTCCAGGACCTAGAGCTGAAATACTGTATAGACCCACAACATCAAAAACACAGCGGTATACTTCATTATACACATGGAGTACTTTTTATCCCTGTGTTCACCAAACCCATCTTGAGTGTCTGCTGCTAAAAAACATTTTTTTTAGTTTTTATCTAACCATAGAAGCCAGTCCCGCTTGTAGTTCCAGTCCTGTCTGACAACTGAACATGCTGGAGATTTGCTTTGGATGAGCAAGGAGAATTTTTCTTGAAACCTTCCCAAACAACATGTGCTGATGTATTACTTTGTTACGTTCACTTTCCTTTTTGTCATTTCCCATGTGCTCTGTGTTTTCCTCTTGTGACCTAGTTTTGTTAGTAATGTATTCCTTTCAGGTGTGTACCGCTCGTTTATGTTGATTGTCTTCCCTACTTAAGTTGAACCGTGTGTACCAGTCTTGGTCTGTCAATGTCTATGTATAGCGTGTGTAACTCTTTGTCTTTGCTCATAGTTTATATTAAACTATTGTTAACTTGCTCCAGCAACTCTCTCTCCGTGCTCTCATACCAGTTTGTTCAGTTATGTCAGTTCCTCTAGACCCTGTCATCCCTTCTGCTCTCTCGCCATCAGCACTTTCGGGGTGTGCGGATTCGCCTCCGGGCAGCCAGTCTCCAGCTCCGTACAGGCACTGCGATCCCCTGTCTCCACCTCCAACTGGCGATGCCTGGACTCCACCTCGGTTTTGCGACCCATCGGCTCCGCTGGGCCTCTTGGTTCCTTCGACCTCGCCATGGCCTGTCCTCCCACCAGCTCCACCGGGCTCCCTCGTTTCTCTGGCTCCGCCTTGGTCGTCCATCCTCCGCCTCTGGACTCCACTCCTCCGGCTGCGCCTCGTCCCGCCTCCTCTGGACTCCACTCCTCCGGCTGAGCCTCGTCCCGCCATCCTGCCGGCTCTGTCAGGCTCCTCCTTCCCTCCGGCTTCACCATCGTCCTTGATCGCTCCGGCTCCACAGCAGTCCTCCGGATCCCGGCCTCTGCCTCGGTCACCTGAGCCTGCACCTCTGCCGCGGCCCTCCGGATCCTCCGTGTCGCTTCAGCTCTCCATCTGCTCGGCTCCACCATTGGCTCTGTATACATTTGCGTCATCTCTGTCGGTCGGCCCCCTGGAGTCGTCACCCATTCCTCCTCAATGGCTTCTCTCGCCGTCGACTCCACTCTGGGGGTTCTGTTTTGTTGATCTGTGGGCCATCGTCTGCCTCCTCCTGCTCCTGGCTCCTCCCACCGCCTTCGCCACCCTGGACTTTGGAACTCTTTTGTGTTCATGTTTATCATTTTCTCTCCACGCCCTCCTCCAGAGCCCCCGCCCTCCCTCCTCTGTTGTTATTTACGGCATGAGGTCACGCCTATCCAGGAGGGGGCAAAATGTTATGTATACTTTCCTTTTTGTAATTTCCCATGTGCTCTGTGTTTTCCTCTTGTGACCTAGTTTTGTTAATAACGTATTCCTTTCAGGTGTGTACCGCTCGTTTATGTTGATTGTCTTCCCTACTTAAGTTGCTCCCAGTGTCTCAGTGTTTGTCGGTCATTATCGTTGCATGTGTTTCTGTGAATGTTCTGTTTGGATATGATATTTGGATACTACTCCACGTTTTGATTTATAATTAAAATACTTTATTTCTACTCTCGTCTCCTGCGATCTCCTTCATCTGCACACCACATAACATACTCTCCTCACTGTGCATTTTAGTAGGATATAGACACACGTCCTCTTCCAGTTTCCTAACATTTTCTCTGACCTAGCTTTTTTCTTAAAGCCACTTCACTTATTTGTGAAGCTCAATTATCTTTTAGCAAAACACACACATATATTTTTTTCCTCATCGTGTTGATGATTAAGGGAATCCGGGCTTTGTTTTCCCTCCTATTTATTTTTCTGTATAACAGGAAGCCATGGTTGGATATGCCATGTTCATCTCCCTGGAGAATATGAATGGGAATATACTTCAAACATATTTTACTCATAAGTATTTCCATGGGTGCCACTAATTGGGGCCAACATGTATTGGAGAAGGATGACTTAATATATTTATTATGTATTATAAATAGATTTTAAAAAGTGCAGCTTAAATGCAACAGACAAAATATTTGCAAACACATTAACTTGTGCTTTTGAACATAAATGTTTAAATCCAATACATTCTTCAAGAAAAATAAATACAATAAAAACAAGCTTTACATTAGGTTTATGAGTAATCTGACTTATATTACTTGAAACACTCAACAAAGCATTACATTATTTTCCTTTTCAATGATTCACAAATACACCATGCAACATTAAAATCTAAAATAAGGGAATGAAAGAGGTAACAGAAGAGAATGAGCACAAACATGCTTGAAACTGCAGTCAATTTTAAATTGAGAAAGATGGTCTCTGAAAGACCGCTGCTAAAGGTGTGTTTTTCCGGAGATCCACCTTACGGATCACAAATCATTCCACATGTTTTACTCTTCTTTGGTTCTTATAGAGGTCATGAACGTGCCTTCAGTAAACCGTAATCCAGTACAGTTAGGGAATCAGTCAGGATATTACAGACACAAGCGGTTTGAGCTCAGAATCATGGCAGGGATAATGACACAGAATTTCCCAGGGTCAGTCTGCAGCCGCTCCATCCTCCGCTCCAGAAAGGTCATGGGTTTTATTGAGCTCCCACACTGTCTTCCCTGTTTGTGGGACATTTTCCCTGTGTATCTAATCTATGAGTCAACTGACATAATGGCCCACTTCATAAAGGCCCAATTTAGTGTTTGACAACATATTACATCTTACCTCTCTCTATCTAGAGCTATTTTTGATCGTCTAGGACAAATTGGGTCAGATTATAGAGACTAACCCAGTTATTTATTGCATCTGCTTGAACTTGTCAGTTTTCATAAATGCTTGATGATGGTATACTTGCTACTTTTCTTCGAACTTTTCTTCAGTGATTATCTTATAATTTTTATCATCAAAACCACTTAAACTTGTTTAATTAATACTTCATATAATTCGACACAAGATAATTTGACACAAAATCTCACAAAACTGTTTTGGGACTGTGAAGATTTATTAATAGCATTTAAATTTAATTGTAGCCTTTAAATGAAATCAAATTAATTTAATTTAACCGTTCTCCATTTCTCATTGTGTAAACAAATAATATTCTGTAATTTAAATTTAAATTTCATTTAATGTCTTTGTGTCATTTATTTATATTTAAAAATAATAATAATAATTATATAATAACCAATAGTATTAACTTATATTATTTTAACTAATTTAAAACAATTTGCATGGGCTAACTGTCAAGAATACAGTCACAAACAACCTAAAGGATTCTAAAACAGGTTTCATTGTATTTATTAGTTAATTTAAGGGTGTAGTTTCGTCAATTATGGTCATGTGATCCTTCACTTTGAAAACGTTTGTAATTTATTTTTGTTATTAAAAGTCCCTATTGTGACACTGGCATTCTCCATGAACTACAGCACCTCGATATCTTTAATAATGATTGAGTGAGGCAATGACAAAAATTGAATTGAAATCAAATCAAACGTTTGATGCTTGTTATCTGAGTTCGATTATTTTGATCCTGGACAGACAGGGTCACAGGTCTGTGCTGTTTAAGTGCTAACACGAAGATATGTCGGCTTAAAAACAATAAACATTAATGCCGTAACGTTTCGCAAATCTGTTGCCGCTTCGACGAGAACAAAAGCGATGCGGGTTTTCCGCCAATGGCGTTGGCGAGCGGAAGCACGTGGGTAAACAGGAAGTAGTTTCGGCATTTGGCGGGTTGAGCGGAGAAGACGTGCAAAAATGGCGGGTGAGTGTTAAAACCCTTTATAATAAGTGCTCTGTGTTTTATTACTGCTGCTGTTATAGCGTGTGTGTGTGTGTGTGTGATGTTAGAGCTCGAGCGGCGCTGTGTGCTGATGCCTGGGAGCAGATAGAGTAGAGAGGAGAGGGGGATTTAGCTGCGGCTAAATGCTAATCATTACACAGATGAGCGGCACATGTTTGTTTACATGGTTACGTGTTTGTTTTTAATGTCAGATATGCTAACACACACGAACTCACAGCGTCACACAGATAAACTATTGTACATTAGGATGATCAGACGGGTTCCGCTGCAAATGAACTCGCTGTATGCAGTGTATGTGAGCTGTCAGTGTAACGGGCATTAGACAAGTTCACATCTGTCTATCTGAGGTCATTTAAGAGTACATGTCTACCAAATAGAAGTAAAGATACATATATGTTAAAAGATATATTCAATACTAGATGGTGATACACTTTGGCCCAATGCAGCATTTGCAGTCACTGCAAATTGTCAAATAATATGATCCCTAGCAAGTCTTAACTTAGTTGATAATCCTGTCTTCCAGTAGGATTTTAATTAGTTTCAAACTATAATGAAAGAAATAATTTTTTATTTTTTTTTATTTTTAAAGTTTAGATGATTTGATTAGTGAATTATTTAGGCCATGTGCATCATGCTGTGTTAGTTCATGAAACTAGCCCAGCAGCAGCCTACTTACAGAAATGACTTTATTATTTACGCTTTAATCATCAACATGTTTCTCTGTGTCTTTCCTCCAGCTATGAATGACATGGAGAAGAAACTTGCAGAGTATAAATGCGACACTAATGAAGCTGTATGTCTGAAATTAGGTAAGTTGTTAATCATAAATCAAAACTTTGAAATGTATGACATTATAAATAAAGCAGTACTGCATCTTTTGTTGACTGATCAGTTGTTTATGTACAGAATGCTTTTGCCCTGCTGAACAGTAGAAATCAAAATTAAATGAACAATCTTTATATATTATCATTAGTGCTTGCAAACAATTAATCGCGTTCAAAACAAGTTTTTGTTTACATAAAAATGTTGTTCATATATCAAGTATGTGTGTGTGTGTAAATTATATGAATATACATGGAAATGCAAAATGCATACTGTATGCATGTGTATTCATATATACATAATAAATATGCACAGTAGACGCTCACACATTGTGTAAACAAAAACTTATTTTGGATGCGACTAATCATTTGACATCACTAATTATCACAGATTACTGGTCAACGCTGTAAACGATTCATCAATAGATGTTATTCCAAATCTTACATAAAGTATTACCTTGTTTTTCATCTGGAACAACTTTCATTTCTACTGATGCCACTTTGGTTGTGAAGGCTTAGTCATTTATAATAAAATGCCTACCCCTTACTCTGCTTCTAATTGCTAAATGTATTATTTTGTCTGATGTAGTGCGGTTCCCGGAGGATATAGAGGATGAAAGCACAACGTTTCACCCCGAGTACACTCATCAGCTGTATGGAGATGAGTATGTATCACTCAACATTGTATACTAGACTCCTGTTATGTATGTTACAGTTGTAAGTAACACACAACATTTTTTAACCATTTTTGTTTTTGCGCAGTGAAGTGGCGTTTGGCTACAAAGGTCTTCAAATCCAGCTGTACTACAGTGTAGGGAACCTGGGCACTCTGTTCAAAGTCAAGTACACGGCCAGGGTCACAGAGAAGTTTGAATGTGTGGAGGTACAGCTCCTTCATTTGATGTCATACACATCCCTCTCACTCACAGATTTCATATGCATACATTCTGAACAAATCTGCACCGGCGAAGAGCAACTTTTAGTGTGATAACAGAGAGGAATCCTGTCAGAGAGTCAGCGGACAATAGAGTCACACACCATGTGCCTTTCTATACGCTGGGCTCCACAGCGAGCATGGGTAGGAGACAGTCAATGACCTCACGCAAAGTCTAAAATCTGCTGTTTTTGAACTTTTCGTTTTGAGTTCTGATCATTTAAACATCATCGAGCTGGCTAGTATAGATTTCATTTGTAGATTAATGTAGGGTTTTTTTTTTTTTAAATAGTGAGAATAATTTGTGGTATGATTTTTTTTAAATAATTGTAAGCCACTATAATGTTTTGCATCGTTTTTGTTATAGGAATTACAAATGAACAATCTGGTTATATCGTGGAACAAAACTCAGTTATGCTGCTTGATATTGCAAACTGGTATTTATTTTGGTAACATTCAAATGTATTGAATTAATCATAAAAGCACTGGTTTGTAGCACAAATAATTTTGCAGTGTATTTAATATTTGGAGTTTACAGTAAGTAGAAACAGATCCTTTTTTTCTCTATTGTGTATTGTGTTCTCTATAGTTAATTACGTCTAATACCATGAAAAAAAATATCCATGTGCATTAAAATAAATATTCACTGAAATATGTAAAAAAAAAAAAAAAAATTACATTTCTATGTAGCATTTCTCATTTTCATTTATTTACTCTAAAATAACTACATCTGAACTAAAAAGAAATAAACAACAATATACAAACGCTAAAAAAGGAAAATCACAAAAACATGCTACAAAATCAATGAAATGTCTTGCTAAAAGTAAAATGAGACAAATGTTAGAGAGAGAAAAAACATTATGATGAGAATCAGTTCTGTAACCTACAGCTGATTGCAATGAATTAAGAGTCAAGCCAGAGAAATCATGTTTCTGTCATTTCACACGGGGGACAGTTTGATTAAACATGCATTCATTAATGGTTAATAGTTTAAGACCATTCAAATGCATTCGGAAAATGGAACATTTAGTTTGAACCGTATTTAGCTATAATTGTCATTATTGTTAATATAACTATTATTAGACCTCACATGTAACTGTATTTTAGATGCATATTATGCTTTGTTGCCATTGGAAGCAAATTTAGGCTTGTTTTCTGTGATCCTTTAGAAAAACACATCACACGTCTCCTTTCAAGTCTGGAGGGCTTGTGCTGCGGCAGTCAAGCAAAAGACAAAACTGATATTTACATGGATTTATAAGAAACGTCTTTTATTACGTCTTCAGGTTTTTCTTTGTTTATTTTACAGTATTGGCATGGTGAGCATCTTTTATCAGTGAGTGTGAGTTTGGAGTCTGCCATGCCAAGTTCAGCTCTGTACTCTTGTTGATAGATTAGTCCCATTTACGAAGAGAAATTCTCTCCCAGTCTTTCACAAAACCTGTTGTAGATACCTTTTCCAGTGCTTGGACATGTACTAAATTTGTCATGCCTGCAAACTCATACAAGTTTTTCTTGTGTTAAATAACACAGGAGAAATTTTTGGCTGCCTTAAATCATGTGCTAAGTCACCTGTCATACTGTCATGGGGTTGGAACAGACTGAAATTTATGTTGTGGCATGTGGGGGCCATTTTATGGCAAAAATCATTAGTTTTTATTTGTTCTGTGACTGGAAGTCATTGACGCCATTGCTTATTTCATTTTAATTCAACCACAAAGCGGGACATTTTCAATGAATAATGAAGGTTTCATTTTGTTCTTCACGTAAAGCTGTCATATGACTTAGCAGTGGTTCCCAGCCCTTTTCACTCCAAGGCCTCCCACTGTCCACTGCTATATTTAAAAAAGCCTGACACTCCTAGTTTCTGGAAATTAATTTTAAGAGCTAAATGTTCTTCTAGGTTCTCGCACGTTTTAACCAATTCTTCAGTCATTTGTGAATAAAATTTAAGAAAAGTTTTTTCTCAAATTACACTTTCAAAGTTAGGCTAACTTCTATATTCAAGTTATTCTACACGGTGAGGACAGTAAATATGAAATATCTAGTGTTCTAGCTCATTCTAATGCTTGTTTTGTCTTATTTTAAGTCATAATTAAACTAGGGGATCCCATATATGCTTGCTGAGGCTCCTTTTTTGAGAACTGCTGTTTTAGAGGCATGGAATATACATTTACATTCATGCATTTGGCAGATGCTTTTATCCAAAGCAACTTTACAGGTACACGTTTTACATGTTATCAGTTCTTGCTCTCCTTGGGAATTGAACGTGATGTCCTCGATGTACTCTTTGAGCTACAAGAAAGCCCTTGTAGCACAAACTAATTTGTTTCTTGTCAAGGAAGAGAGGAAGATTGTATTTGATTGTTTTTATGAGTACCGTTCCTTTGTAGTTTTCACAGTAGTTAACATTTGAAGTGGATCAACCTTTCATCAAAGTTGTCCTAAAACCCAAATTGTGTTCTTGTCTTTTAAGCAGCCGTTGTCCGCTGATGAGCTGTGCCAAACCATGTTCATTATCAGCGTGGATTTGTGCAACTCCTCAGCGGACAACGGCTGTGTGTAGTAGATACGGCTCAATGTAAAATCACGCACCTGATGGCATCGGCAGCTGATTACAGGATCGGCTTTACTGACAAAACGTGTATTACATAACGGCCGATGATTATTGGTGCATCCTTAGTTCACAATGCAGGCTAAAGTGGCCCAAATCTGACTTTTTTGCCCAAATGTAACCCATTTCTTATGACAGTCTGAATTTTTTAAATTAAAAACTCCCATATGTGGTCCTAAATCGGATACATATCCAACTTCAGTCTGAACGGCAGTGTCGCATTTCATGCGATTTTTACGTAATTGAAATGCGACATACGTCACCATTCTGTGCTGGAGGAGGATTCAAAATCCTCTTCTTATCACTTCATTATTTAGGCTTCGATTGCACATTAACTTAGTCACCAAACACACTCTAACACAAGCAACATCCATTTTTATTTCTGCATTTATTATTTATTTTATTTCAGTGCGCTGCGTCTGACATCACGTCGTCTTCTGCGCATGTGGGTCACTTCAGGGCTTTACACAGTTCACCCACAAGACTGCTGTGGCATTTAAATTACATTGTGAATAAAAGTTCAAATTTCCGATCTGATCTGAGCATTAAGTCCTGCAGTGTGAACTGAGCCTATTAGAACCTCCTTTGATTAACCAGTTTGATCCATTTCAAATGGTGCCTACTGTAGGCCTGCATCCCAGACCCTCGTTCCATAATAAAACCCTTTACAGAGACCAAATGTGTTTAACAGACACACCGACCTATATCACACATCACTTTCCACAGCATTAAAACAAGCTTGCTTGTCTGTGTGAATGATTTAGACCCGAACTTATTAGTATTAGACCTAATGATATATTGTGTGCTTACACCACGTGACTCTGTTTCCTAATGTCTTCCACCTTTAAAGCTTGGCATGCAATTATATCCGCTAAACATACTTAAGGTGTTAATTGTTTGAGGATAGTTGATTTTGTTACGTCTTTTATTTACAGCGCTTCACCGTTGCTCATGCCGTTTTCTCTTTTTTCATCTCTTTTTCTTCGTAGATGAAGATGCCTTTGATTAAAAGGGTTTTTTTCAGCGTAATTGGATTCAATGCTGTTGTTGAACCCCATCGTATAAAGAAGACGCGTTCTCAAAACTCTGAAGGGTCTCGGATCCTTAAGCGACGTTAGTTAATACGGGAACACCACAATGGCACGCTTTCATTTGTGCGATTGAGCAGTTTGCCTGAGAAACTGTCTGTTTTTACCATTTTCTGTCTGCTCGGTTCTTGTCGTCCTCTCTTCGCTCCCATAACGCAGGGGTACAATAGTGAGTGTTACTGAGCTGCAGGTGCACCGATCCCCTTCTGATATTAGCTGATGTCTGAATGAGCAGGAATTAGCGGCGTGTTGCATTAGCCTTTTGTTGTGTGTTTTGTGGCCGTTGTGAATGAAGAGTCCCGCGACACAAGCGCAGCCCGTCACGCGGCCAAAGGGCCCTGCTTAGCAACTTAATACAAAGTGTTCTCATGTCAGCCCCGCTGGAAATGGATACAATGCAAACATGGGTGCGCATTCTGCTGGGTAAAAAAATCCCAGAGAGGGTGGAGGAGGGGGGCGGCGCTATTGTCCACCCCGGAGCCCGTGAATGGAGAGGGCAAACTCGTTTGATTGAGTTCGCTCACCAGCCTCAGAACACAGGAGCCTTTTATACATATCCGGGCCCTTTTTTTTTTTGTTAAGTCGAGATCAATTCATTAAATTTTATTGCCCGGTGAGAAGCTGGGACACATTACGGTGGGGGGAACTTCATCTGATATTCATGGTTTAAGATAAGTAGTAAATGTATTCAATTAAGTGGTCTTTCAGAGGAGGCACAAGAAGAGGGGGGCTGGAAACTCCTCAGCTGACATTGCTAATTGCCTAATGGGTCTCCTTTTTGTGCCACAAAAATATGTATTTTTTTCCTTTAATTCCTTTTTGCGCCGTGCCAATCACAGCTGAAGTATAGCTTAATGACAGAACAATAGGGAATTACTCTGTTAGGGCTCTTTTGTGATTATATGTAAGGCCGAGCGCCGGGGTAATAGACGCATAACTCATAAATGTGCCACTTCAGTTTATATGATTAAATTCAGCTGCTTTCACTGTATGCTAGACACAGCTGAGTTAACCGCTCTCGCTCTGTGGGAGTTTGAAACGTGCTTTAGATTAAGATGAATGCGTGTTACCTCTATAGAGATGCACACATTCTGATCTAGTAGTTGGGCGCGGTAGTCAACGTTTTCTAACCCTCATGCTGATCCGTGTAACACACAGTGAGGAGTTTAGCAGAATGTACAAGCCGTTCTTTTATGTGCAATGAAATCTGACAGTGACCAGTGGCTGTTTAGCTCCTAAAATGACAAAAGACAGGTTAAAGTTATTCAGATGTGCCATATTCTTCATATGTTAGTCATATTTAAAATTGACAATAAGTCATATAAGCCCCGACAGTGTGTTCAGGAGGGTCTTGTATCACGCTGAAGGGGCTTATTTCTGCGATAACTACCGGAATTATTTCTCCAGATTTTCGCTTATTATACGGCTACTTGCCACTTAAGGAAAAAAAACTGGACATGGATATGAATTTGAAACATTTTATTGGTATATTTGTTTTAAATTAACATTTTCATCCTTCCGCGAAACGATATAGTACCACGTGACTAACATTCAAACGTAAGACAAGTTATAACATCTACATATGAATATAATAAGGGATGTATTTTAGTTATTTACAAGTATTAAATTGCACCTTATGTTGTCCAGTGTTTGTCATAAGATGGCGCCAAACGGTAATCTTTGTTGGCGCGGAGGGATTTTAAACATAAAAGTAGTACCTGGCTATGCCTTATTACTTTGGAGCGGTTATTATTTGAAAAGAAGGAACCTGCAAATGTCTCAACTGACCAATCAGAATCAAGCATTCCAGAGAGCCTGTAATACAATAGTTAATGTACTGTCAGCCAATGTGAGTAAACAATGAACAACTGTTTTTTCATTAATTAACATTAACAAAAATGAATAAAGACTATAATAAATGTATTGTTCGTTGTTTGTTCATGTTAGTTAATGCATGAACTACGTTAAGAAATGACACCTTATTGTAAAGTGTTAAATTCAATGTGTTTTAAAATTCACACGGTTATTTTCCTGTGATTCTTTGAGGTTAAAATATTGATTTTGCTTGTTTGAAGTGTAACGTACACTCTGGCCTCTCACATAAATGCTGTTCTCTCGTTGCAAATGTTGGTAGTTCGTCAAAGGCAGCTCGCTCTTTCTCTGTGTTTGTTCTCAGCCAGATGATGTGGAGGGCAAGATCAGAGAGATCATTCCTGCTGGTTTCTGCTGTAACACAGATGACTTCGTCTCTCTCCTGGAGAAAGAGGCCAACTTCAGACCCTTCGGCAGCCTGCTGCACACCTACAAAGTTCACAATGTGGAAGCAGGAGAGGACCTCACCTACCAGATACACAAGGTACAGAGTTTCCTGTAGCATGTTAAGTCACCACTTTGACAGCTGGCAGTGTCGTTTAGCATTCAGACTGGAGTACGGTATGTTCGAGCTCTCAGGAAGTTTTGGCGGTGTGGATCGTGAACGGTTTTACTGATTTATGTTTGTTTTTGTTTCTTGCTCAAATAGACTTTGTTACCAGCAGGAAATGAAATGTTTGAGAAGTGGAGAAAGTTGAATGAAAGATGATTATATTTCTAACTGTCGTTTATGGTTTTCTGACTTGGCATCCTATTAGACTGACTGACTGAATTTACCATGTTATACAAAAGAGTTGAAATGTTGCTACTGCCTATTTTAACTACGTTCTATTTCCTTGTAAGCACACCATGTATTTCATCTTCTGCTGGTCATTTCAGGTGGATATCTCGTGTCAGGGGTTCAGAGAGTATCATGAGCGCTTGCAGACATTTCTCCTGTGGTTCATTGAGACAGCCAGTTTCATCGATGTGGATGATGATCGCTGGGATTTCTTCCTTGTGTGAGTATCTAATCCAGATCAGATTCAGATTTAATCTGTATCAGCTTTAAGGTGGTATTATATTTGTCTCGTTTCTTCAGAATAAAAGCGCAGTCTTGATTCAGGGGAGACTGTTGACAGCATATTTGGCCTTCTGTTCATAATTTTCTAATACGTTTTGTTTTTGGTTTGCTCTTCTGTCTAATAGGCAAGACACAAACCATTTTAAATACAGAGCCTTTCAGTGATATAACTGCAAGTCTTCGTACGTTTAAGATACTTAAAATGTCAAAACATGTTTACATCTGGCCACAAAAATGTCCAGCTGTAAAGTTCCTCTAGATCAGTAGCCCCACCGCTAAAAGGTTCATTTAGACATCTGTACAGGTAAGATAAATCATTTTTGAGAGGTTTGTATTAATAATAAAAAGAAATAAAACTTACTGGGATAGTTTGTCTGAAAATACAATTTTGTCACTTGCTCATTGTGTTGTTCCAAATGTATGACATACTTTCTTTTAATCCATTAATGGTAACTAAAATAGTTTGGTTTCCAACGTTATTCAACATTGTGTTCTGCTCCAGAAAGTCATACAGTGGAAATGTTTGTCTTTGCCACTTGATTTGAATGTCCAGAAACAAAACCAACTGAAAGCCACTGACAGACAAATGATAAGTAAAAAAGTCCCGGATATTTCTCAGCATTTGAACACATGTAACACAAACAGTTGTGTTGATAACTTCAGCAGGCAGTGAAATCGAAATCAAGTGCTCTCACAAAGCCAGCGAGTGCTGATAAGAAGGTAGTGTCAATTAATAGTGAACGGTAACTTTCTGAACAGTCACACACACACACACACACATGTGTGTAGAGCGTCCAAATGGGACGTCTCTCCTGGCCCTTTGTGGGGCCTGTGGGGCCAATTATCAGGCTGCTTTAATTATATTTTCTCCTGCATTGAGGCAAATTGTTGATCTGGCAAGAGTTTCCTTTGTACTGTTTGTCTGGTTTCTTTCTTTCTTGAGTCAGGCCAAGAGGCTGAATTGAATGTTGTTGTCTTTTGAAACGCTGAATGAAGTCTCCAGCGGTAGTGAAGGGGACTCTGCCTGTGTTTTCTTTGCTTTGGCACCTATTAAAACAGACAATGGGCAAATGGACTGGAGTGATGTGAAGAGGCTAGATGCCTGCCTCTCTGCTCTAAGTTGCAGTGCACCAATTAAGTGCATAATGCATTCAGTGTCTCCAGCAGGTGCAGCGACAGGCCACTGGCCCTCCGTAGCAAGTTCGCAGTGACAACGACGGGGGGGGGTCCGGTGCATGGGAGCGTGCCTATGATTGACCTGCCTGCCTTTGTCATCGCTCTCTGTCTTTCTTACAGATTCGAGAAGTACAATAAGGATGGAGAGACCCTCTACGCGACGGTTGGCTACATGACAGTGTATAATTACTACGTATACCCAGACAAAACCAGACCACGTGTCAGGTAATTACTAAGGAAGCACGTGCCCACTATCTGCTTTATTCTGCGGAAAAAGGAAAAGAAAATTACACATCTCTCTCTCCCTTGTCCCTAAAACTCCCAAATTACCGTCTTGCATCTCTAGTGTGCCAGCCCCTCTCTGGGTATTATAAGACCCACGGATTCAGCATCACCCGCCCGAAAGCTCGTTTTGAAAACGAGTCTAATGTATTGATTGGCAAGACGCTCTAACGTTTCATTACGTTGGCCTCTGCTGAATGAACATGTATAACCTTTCGGAGACTGATGATATTATTGCTTACTGTATTTGAGAATATCTTTTTTCCGCAGCTAAAACAAGGCAGATGGGAGTGTGACGGTCTGTTTTGTAAATGAACAGTAGAATAACTTTTTCACGGCAGGTGAAAACACTTTTACGCACTTATTTTGTTGTTGATGTCAAAAGGCATGCATCCAGTTGCTTTTTCCGTTTTCGTAATATGGCAAATATAATGCATTAGTATTAGCCTTGTTTTATCATAGCAAACCTCTGCTGTTGATTACGCATTTATCAAACTGTCATAGCCTATTAACCTTTTAAAGCTAGCTTTTTCATGCGTGAAATGCAAATTTCTAAGGTCTTTATATTATCAGCATGATCAAAACTTTGCTGTTGACAATTTAAAGACCTTAAAGATCTGAATTCTGTCGTCTGATTGATAGTTTATACTTACTTCCAGAAGGTAAAAGCTGTAAAAATAAGATTTTTGTAAACTGAGCATAAGAATAACTTTTCTGTGCTAGTGATATTTAAAGATGAACACTAGCTGGAACACTCATTGTTTTGCATTGTAGGTTTTGTCCCGACAATAAAAGCTACAGAGTTTGATCATAAAACTAATCATTTAAATTTCAAATTACTAAGACATTATTTGGAGACATCAAGGGACAATTTAATACACATTGATAAAATGCCATGTATTGTTAAAAAGATTATTCTCAGTTTCAGTAGGTTCTGTAAAGTCAGTCATGTAGCATGCGTCTGAAGGGTGCTGGAGGTGTAACAGGCTTCTGTGTTTGCAGAACCATTGCTCAAAGGCTCAAGAGCTCTAACCTTAAATTGGTATTGTGCCTAAGCATCTTCTCTTCTACGCAGCATCACTAAAGCTTTGTACTCTTTGTGTGTGTGTGCAGTCAGATGCTGATCTTGCCACCGTTCCAAGGAGAAGGACACGGGGCTCAGCTCTTAGAGACAGTTCACCGATACTACTGCACTTCTGCTAAAGTACAGGACATCACAGGTATAAGCTACTCTTGGGTCTAGATTAAACAGTCCTATTTGGTGTAGTTTATTTCTGTTTTTACATGTAGGTTTTATTAGTAGTGATATTTGTCACCTTTCATTGCTATATATATTTAACCTAACCATTAATGGTAAGTATTATCAGTAGGCTTGTAACTTGTCCCTCAAAGTGCATTTAGGATGCTAAATTCCCTTATATATAATCTGCAGCTGTTCTTACTGTTTTTATATAACTATATGATAGTTCCTCTAGCTAGCTAGCTAGGCAGCTGTCTGTGTAGTAAGTGGGACAATATAATGTCAGCTTTCACGTTGCATCAGTGTTCTCATCACACTTTTGGATTTATTTAGGCAATAATATGAATAAAAACTTGAGGGAAATAAAAACGCCAACATGGAAGTTCTAATACAGCCGATTATAATTTGGCTGGTTGAATTTCTTGATTTTGATCTGGGAAGTCCTTTACAAATGGTTTTATCTGAATAATAATGACAAAAAAGAATTATAACCTTGCGCCATTAGAGTGAATGATCACACATCCATTCTAATGATATTCTGTGTTTAAAAGAGAGAGAGAGAGAGAGAGGGCAAAGTGTTGTGAATTTCCTCTGAGGCAGTTGTTGCTGTTGAGTTGCTCTGCCTTCAGTTTGAGGGAGGTGAAGGGATGTGATGTTAATTGCCGGCAGTTTGCTGCTGAAATGTGCTGGCCACATGCTGCCACTCACTCACTCCCTCAACAAAGACACAATTATTCAGAGAGAGAGAGAGAGTGGGGGCGATCTCGACCAGATCTACCCAGCACTAAATGTTTTACTATTTCTGTTTATTTCTCGGTCTCTCTCCCCCTGTCTCTATTTATAGAGAGAATTATTAATGTAAGATTGAGGTAAATGATTAAATAGTGTTTATTTAGCGCAACCAGGTGTGTGTGTGTGTGTTTATATTTCTATATATAATGTACTATACAAACACACATAATACTATTTAATCCTTTTCCCAAATCTTATATGCTACTGTAACTGTACACATGAACAGCAGTATTTACCTGCATGTTTTTTATTGCATATACATTTTTTTTTTATATTTGCATTTACATTTTTATAACACACAAATCAAAAGTGTCAGCGGTCACACTTTGTTTTAAGGTGTCATAATACAGAGTAATTGCCATTGTACTTGTTGTACATGAAATAAAATGTACTTATCGTGTACCTAAGTTATGGAACAGCCTGTAATGATGTAGATGTAACGGACAGCTACTGTTACACATATGTTACACAGATACTTACACGCAAGTACAATCTTGATACACTTTAAATAGCTTATGCCTGCGTAATATTCTGTCATTTAAATTATAAAGTTGTTACGTGTATTTAAGCTGTGTACTAATGGGTTAAATTAAACTAAGGTGCAGCTAGATAAGGTGTACAGTACAATCTTGATACGCTTTATTTTAAGTAGCTAATGTCTGTGTACTTGAATTTATAATTACAGTGTAAAAAGTCTGCTACACTTATGTGACAATCTTTTGGTTACATAAGTATCTGTGCAGCCTATTGCATCTACATAATTACCAACTGTTCCATAACTTAGTTACATGGTAAGTTGGACTTGGATTTTTCTGGTCGACCAGTAGTCGTTCATTTTAAGCATTAGTCCAGTAATCACACATTTATTAGCAAACCATTTAAATCATTAAAATGAGCCTTTAATTGCCTATAGCCTAATAAGGGCTCAAGTGCACACACAAAGCTTGCCACGGCGCACTGACAGAAGTGATTGTTATGAATGTGTCAGTGAAAATCAACATTTTAATATTTTAATAAACTAATCCTTTTTTTTAATCTCTGCAGTGATGCATCTGAATGCATTTTTCATATGGATTACACAATCAGAGAAGAATATTTGTTTTCTGTTTGAATTGATTCATTTGAAAGTATGCATTTCGGTCTGTATAGATATAGTTTTAACATCTGTAAAGCAAAGTAAAGCGCTTTGTTTTGCACAAGTTCACAGACCGAGACGGCAGAAAGCACATCCTGTTTGCTTTTATTATTTTACAAAAGTGCAATTTGTGTTTTTTTTTTTTTTTTTTTTTTTTTTTTTTTTTTTTTGTGAGTGCACACAAATAAACATAGTCTTTACTTTATATAGTCATAGTCTGGTCTAAGCGAGCGCTCCATTGCCTCTATCTGTCCTGCAGCGTGCACACACTCTTGACACTTCAACAGCACACATTTCTCTTTGTTAACGTTATATTGAGCAGCCATATAAAGTTGCTAATTGCCTACATATTTCAGAAGATAAGTCACATTTGTGGTCGATGATGCACCTGATGTATACTGTATTACCATAGACTTGCTGTTGATGATCAGTTAGTCATGGACTGTGACTTCGCCTGTGGATTTTCTTTTTCTTTGACTAAGCGAATAATAAAAACAAAAATGTTGACAGTGTCCTTATGCTGTATTTTATCAATTGAAAACTTTATAATGAGTTGACTTTTCGCAATTGTCTGGTCTGCAGCGGAGGACCCGTCTGAAAACTATGTGAAGCTGAGAGACTTTGTGCTGGTGAAGCTGTGCTTGACCCTGCCGTCCTTCTCCAGTGAGAAACTCTCTGAGGGCTTCAGTGAAGAGATGGCGTCTGAGGCCAGAGAGAAACTCAAGATCAACAAGGTAACATCTCTTGCAGGTTTCTTTGCTTTATTATTTGTCAAATTTGCTTTAAAATTTGTCAAAGGAGATCAAGTGGAAAGAGATTGTTGTAGGTTTATAGTTCAAGTTAATCTATTTTGCCCAACCCTTTTTATCCTCGTTTCTGTGAAGCTTTACTGTTGCTGTATACTGGAGATAAAAAGCAAAGCAATTATAGAGTTAATTCTTTAAAGAGTTAGTGGATTTATATATGGAGGTAATGACTTTGTTCAGCTTGAAATGTCCCTAAAAGTAGGAGTGAACATCCGTTTCCTCTGAGGGCCGCTGGCCATTAGCAGGTAGTGAGTGGGAGTGTGCCTAACAGTGACCCCTGTGGGACTCCTCGCTCTCGCCACTCCAGCCACTCTTTAACTGCTCCAATTATAACCCAGCATCCCCTTTTATGCCCCACAATCCCCTCTGTTCATGTTGTTTGTGAGTGATTATCTCATGGTGGTGCCTATGGCATGGCCAGGGAAAATGCTTGGCTCTTCGTACTACCCTAGTGGGAACTGCATGAGGTATGGTGGACCTCTTGGAGTCATGGTTACAGAAGGAGAATAGCTCGGGAATCCCAGAGCAAGATGCTTTTAACCCATAAAAAAGGGTCGAGGTTAAAGAGTCAGTCTGTAATTGCTGCTTTTTGCAGTTGCAAACTGCATTATTGTTCATTGAGAGTTGGCATATAGACATTTAATTCATTACATTTATATGACACTTTTCTAAGCACTAAACATGCTTTACGTTGTGAGGGGGGATCTCTTCATCCATCACCAGAAATGATTTGGTGTTACACATTACTGTAATGTGACATGCAACTTAATTATTTTATAATACAAAATCTTTCTCATATGTGACCCTGCCTGGACCACAAAACCAGTCATAAATGTTAGTTCATCTGAAAGGCAAATAAATAATCTTTCCATTGATGTATTTGTTAGGTTAGGGCAATGTTTGGCTGAGATACAACTCTGCAAATCTATAATCCGAGGATGCAAGGTGCAAAAAACACACTATCTTCAACACACTGTACATTTTTGTTTCTACTCTAAGCCCCGCCTCCTGAAACAGCTCAACTTGTACAAAGCTCATTGTTCTAAAAAAGCGAGGTGTGCTCTGATTGGTCAGCTATCCAGTGCGCTGTCATTGGCCGAGTACCTCGTCAGTAAAGCCGGTTCTTTAATTAGCGGTAAATCTCAATCAGCTGTTTTTAAAATGCGCAGCAGTTGATGCACAGAGCCGTAGAGCACTGACGAGCTACGCAATTTCGTCTACACAGTTGGAAGCTATTCGTTTCCGATTTTGAACTTCAGTGATCTACGGCTCTGTGCATCAACTGCTGCGCATTTTAAAAACAGCTGATTGAGATTTACCACTAATCAAAGAACCGGCTTTACTAACGAGATGCATATTTATCGATGATTAAATCGCCCAGCCCTACTTGTAACACTCCAAAGAGAAAGGAAATCATGAAATTTCATTATGTAACCCCTTTAAAATGATCCAAATGAAGTCCTTACCAATGCATGCTACTAATCAGAAATTAAAATATTTTTACGGTAGGACATTTGCAATATATCCTACTTAAAAGCATGATTTTTTTTTGGCATAAAAGAAAAACATTATATAGAAAATTATTTTGACCCATACAATGTATATTTGACTATCGCTACAAATAGGGTCACAAAATTGGAAAAAGACCAACAAAACAGAACACAGAAACATTGTTTAATATGATTAATAATGCATGATGCTCTTCATTTGATTCAGGTTTTGTCTTTTGGATTTGTGAATGTCACAGCTTATGGATGGCATCTGTGGCCTTCTTTGCGCATCTCTTATGTAGTTGTGCTAGTCCTTAGATTTCGTATCTCTCAATGCTCTCTTTGTTTTTACACGAAATCATTTAAAACCAATTCAGTATTTCGCATCCATGTCTAAGATATTTGTTTAGGAAAACAGCATAATTAAATAAATTTTTCACAGTCTGCTAGTCGTTATCATAAAATAAACCCCCTCAGGGTGACGGAAGACCCCTCAGCTTTGTTTTCAAATCCCCCTATCTGTGTTTATTTAGCAAAAATGATGGGCTTCCTGAACTCTACTCACTGGAATTAGATTGAGAACACATAACCAGACTTTTACTGAAAGCAGTTCCATCTCTACAGTACTGCAATGACTAAGTATACAAATTAAATCAAATATTTTGCTACTGAATCCATACAGGTGCAAGAAAATCTGAACATTACATATTCTGCCACAGATGCTGTGCTCAAAACTTTAAGAGATATTCTCGATTTTTCAAGCTAAAGGAACAAAGCTTTACAGTATGTCTGTCGTCTGACTTTCAGAAACATGCCCGCCGTGTTTATGAAATCCTGCGTCTCAGAAACACAGACATGAGCGATGAAGAGAAAGCCAGAGAGTTTCGTTTGGAGGTGAAGAAAAGACTCTATGGACCCTACAGAGTAAGTGTGTGTTTTATCTGCTCATATTAGCTGTAGGTCCGTCCCCCTTTTGTCTGCATCGACTGGCTTCTTTTAAGAAGCAGAATGACTGCGATTTGACTTGGTACACAGAGCACAATAAGCATAACTGCTGCAACTCCCATGCAATGATCAGTCAGTCATAAAGTGCAGAGAGCGGAGCCTGTGCTGAACATGGATTTCAAGGAACAACAAAACAAGTGAAGTCTTGCCAAAACAAACCCCGGTCGCGACTGCCAAGATTGGCCTGCTTGTATAACGTTCTCCAAACCACACAGCTCAAACTACAACATGTGAAATGAAGCATTTCTGGACTTCAAAGAGAGCTGCACATTTCTAGCCGTGTTTATATGTGCTGTATAAAAACGAACAGAAACAAAACTCTTTCAGGGCTGCTGTTCTGATATTCTGTGGCCTTTGTCTGGTATAATTTATTCATTGAGTGGCGTGAATAGTTTGCGCCATTTCCTGTGTGATCCTCTCACGCGGTGTTAAGAGAGCGAGAGGACCCGAGGCCTCGCTCTGGATTTGTTTGAGGGTATAATGGCTCACACCGGGCAGCAGCCGCAGTCTCCACATCCACACCACGAGCTCCATTCACAACAAGTGTCATTATTACGGATTTGCATCTGATTTAAGCGGAGCCATTTAGCAGGGAGAATGCAGCACACAGTCACCTGCACACAGACGGACTCTCTCTAATCCGCTCTCTGTGCGTGAAGACACGCTACAGTTGTGTTTCTGTGGACTGGAGCTGAGCAGCATCGCTAAATTCTTTTGACCGCAGCAGTCATCTTTCTGCAGGCTTGTGTATGTGCTGTAGTTACGATTTGGAGTGATTTGACACGCTGTATTTTAATGTCTTAAGTAGTTATCCACGACCTCTGCACTGATTATCAGAGCACCACAATCTATGCATCTATCATACTGGCCAAAATATTGAAAGAAATGCAGCACTGTTTATTAGTATTAACTTGAACTTTTAGAACAATGCGTTACTTGATAAAAAGATTTTCTGTAACGTTAGAAAACATCTATCTTTCAAACTAATTATGTTCTTAATATTTAAAAAAAACAAATTACTTACTCTTCATTCTAGTTGATTCTTTAAAAATACGAAACAAAACAAAAAAACAACAGCAAAACCATTTTTAACTATGAAAACAAACAAACAAAACGTTTTAGTGGTACTGTACAAAAAAAGAGAATTATCATTTTTTTATCATATTTGTATGCTGTGGCAGACAGACCTTTTTCCTATTCTGTAACACATTGTGCCCTAGTAGCGGTCATGTCAATTTTATGACCTCAAAATAAGTTTTTTTTTTTTTTTATATAAATTAAACCTTTTACTCAGCATTAATGTATTAATTAATCTGAAGTGACAGTGAAGCCTTTGTAATGATACAAAAATGTGAATTTGAAATAAATGCTGTTTTTATATTTTAAAATATATATTTATAACTTACTCATCAGAAAAATTCTAAAAAACAAACACATTGAAAAGCACACAGCACAAGCATTTTAGTTGTAAAAAAAAAGTTTAAGTGGTGCTGTTAAAAAAGAGGAATAGCTTTTCAAATATTGTATTGTTCTTCAATACTTTAAAGGTACTATACTGTACTTCAATACTTTAAAGTTTGTGATATAGTTTGTTTTTAAATTTCTCAAAGATAGTGTAAAAAACACTCATTTTACCCTGTCAAAATCAGCTCTTTAGAAATCACTCAGTTCTGTGTACTTCCCCTTTAAAAAAACTAATTGACAACAGAATTAACAACAATTTTTTTACTAATTTTTAATTAAACATACTAATTTAGAAAGACCTTATGTGATGTTTATGTCCTTATTGTGGAAAAACTGCTAGTATATGTAATTATAAAAGTTTTCTTATGCCAGGTTTTTTATTTTATAGACGTGCATGAAAATGCAGTTTAATATGTAAAAACGAGCTGTCCCGATTCAGTGTCTGCGCTCAGATGAGATGTTGACAGGTTAATTGTCAGTGACATTATTCTATCGTCATTTTCGTAATTGTTTATGAATGTGTCTCACCTTAGAAAAGCATGGTGTGTTGTATCCTGTCCTGCCAGGTTTTGTTGTGTTCATTGCACGCACAAATGTGTTTTTGTTTTTATTTTGTTTTATAATTACAGTGCCATCTACTAATATTGGCACCCTTGATAAATCTGAGGAAAGCTGGCTGTGAAAATTAATTTGTATTGTTTATCCTTTTGATCTTTCATTTAAAAAAAATGTACTAAATTCTAACCTATCATTGAAGTAAAACAATTGAAAATGGGGAGAAAAACTCTTTGTGAAATAAATGTTTTCTCCAATACTTGTTGGCCATAATATATCTCTTTAAGTATATTTCCATTCATATTCACAATTTTGAGCACTCCAGGGTGATTATGAACATGAAAATATCCAGCCCTGGCTTCCTGTTTTCATCTCTCTCTCTCTCTCTCTCTCTCTCTCTCTCTCTCTCTCTCTCTCTCTCTCTCTCTCTCTCTCTCTCTCTCTCT
>JAUYWG010000042.1:1158757-1175278 GCA_034779775.1 Enteromius afrohamiltoni
CACAACAGAATGGAAACAAGTTACAACACAACAGAAACAAATCGCACCACAACAGAAAACAAGTCAATGAAATTAACCAGTCACAACACAACAGAAAACAAGTCACAACAGAATGGAAACAAGTCACAACACAACAGAAATAAATTGCAACACAACAGAAAACAAATCAATGAAATTAACACAACAGAATCAAGTCGCAACACAACAGAAAACAAGTCACAACAGAATGGAAACAAGTTACAACACAACAGAAACAAATCGCACCACAACAGAAAACAAGTCAATGAAATTAACACAACACAACAGAATCAAGTTGCAACACAACAAAAAACAAGTCACAACGCAATGGAACATAAGTTGCAACACAATGGAAACAAGTCAATGAAATTAACACAACACAACACAAAGGTTACCTGATAACACAATCTATCAGTGAACATCTACCATAATGTTAAAAAGACCAAAGCCACAAGACACAAGTGTTGTGACAAATTAATTTGCGTGTTTCCAATAAAAATATAAAAAACAAAAAAACCTGACCTTGGCACCTCAAGAATTTCTTTCTTACTCCTATGTATTTGTTACTTTTTAGTTAACCCACAGCTATTTATTTCCACTGGCCTGCTTGTTATATAAGTATATAAGTATATCATATAAGTATCTGCTCTAAAATACTCCACTAAAGTTCTCACATTAGTACACGGTCCATAACGCTCACAGGTGAAAAATCTTAAAGCAGCTGATGGTCTATGTATGTGTGTTTTGGGGAAAATAACTGTGTTCTTGGCGGCATCACTCAGAGAGCTGTGTAAACCATAATATGTGCTTGTATTGCAGGGTTTCCCCCTGACTGCAGTCACTCAAACTGCTGAGCCCCTGAGAGCCGAGCACAGGCATCAGAGCTAACACACACGGCAGACAGAGCCTTTTGTGTTTTATTCTAGAGCATCCATCATCATCACCATCAGAATGCCTGTCAGTCTGTGATCTGAGTTCAGTGCTGGCTGCAGAGAAGGTTAGATTACAGGAACCTCTCTTTTTTTTTTTTTTTTTGAGATTAGCAGGGTTTAGCTTTTGTGATCTGTGATTTCCTAAACCGAGACAGCTAAAAATGCTTCCTTAAATTGGATTGTAAACGTTTATAGTAAGTATCCATACTGTAAAAAAAAATGTTTTTTATTGACATCCAAGAACCTTTTGAACATTCATGGAACTTTTTCATTCCTCAAAAGGTTCTTCATAAGGGAGAAGTTTCTCATGTACAGTGCCCTCCATAAATATTGGCACGCTAAGTAAATCTGAGCAAAGGTGGTCCTTTTGATCTTTCATTCCAAAATTTTACAAAATTCGAACCTATCATTGAAGCAAAACAATTGAAAATGGGGAGAAAAACTCATGATGAGATGTTTTTCTCCAATACATGTTGGCCACAATTATTTGCACACATTTATTGCTCTGTCCTTTCCCCAAGATGACAGCTCTAAGTTTTCTCCTGACCATTTCTTCATCAAAAATCACTCCAGACCCTTTAGATTACCAGCTCCATGTTGGTTCTCCTCTTTAGTTTTCATCACTCAGGGTTCAGGTCAGAGGACTGGGACAGTCATGGCAAAAGCTTCATTTTGTGCTCAGTGATTAATTCTTGTGTTTATTTTTATGTTTGTTTTGGATTATTGTCCCAATGGAAGACCCAACCATGGCCCATTATAAGATGTCTAACAGAGTCAGTGAATTATTGATTTGTTCTGCTGTATTCTGTATTTGATAGAATCCATGATGCCATGTGTCTAAACAAAGATGCCCAGGCCCTCCAGCAGAAATATAGACCCACAACATCAAAGACACAGCAGTATACTTCATTATACACATGGAGTACTTTTTATGCCTGTGTTCACCAAATCCATGTTGAGTGTTTGCTGCTAAAAAACAATTTTTATCATTTCTTTTATTCACGTATAAACACTGATTAATGCACACGCATAGAGCACATTCAAATATGGTCAACAAACAGGGCAACCCCCTATTTTATTTTTTATTATTTACTTATTATGTCAATTAAATATGGCTCAGCTTTCATATTTTATTTGCGTTATGTGTGTTGAACAATGTTTATATATAAATAAAAGCATTACATTTTATCATACAGTAATATGTTTTATGAACTTGTGAATTTTTTGATGGGATTTAATTTTAACGGAGGAACAAAAATTTTAAAAATATTGTTTTTAATTTAGGAGACAATCAGGTTTTTGGATTTGGGACTACATAATGGTGATTAGTTGATGACAATTTTAATTTTGGTGTGAAAAAAACCCTATAAGTCTGTTTTTGATTGCCAACAACATTTTAAATAGTTTTGAAAATCAACAATTTCACGTATAGTGGAAGCCTAAGAGGGCTGCACTGTGTATAGACATGGAGTATCAAAAGTATGAAACATTTTGTTACGTGTGGCATTAGCCTTGTCAAGTAAAAGACCAGTAAAGAAAGTAAACCTTGTTACATTCATTTTCTGCCGACATGCAGGGGATGTGATACAGTGCTGTTTATATTGAGTGACATCCACCTCTTTAGGAATTACAGTGGTGATGCATAACCAGAAGTTATTCCAACTAGACAGGCACTGCTGCTTACAAACGATGATTTAAACAGCCTAAACTAACAGTTTCCCTAAAGAACAACTAATGCAAATGTTTCAAGCTCCACATTTCTGCTTGAAATCCCAGTGGAACACTTGCCTGCCAAGCCTCTATTATAAGAGTAATATTGTAAACATGCTTCCTTTCCACAATTTATACAAACCGTGTGAATATAGATCCGGAGATTTCCTAAAGGAAGGTGTTTTGTGCAGTGGAGTTCTGGATACTGTACATATAGAGTGCGACAGCAGTGTTTTTCTCTGTAATTATGATGGACTGGAGGTTTCAGGATCTCTGGTTACTCTTGTTGGCACGTCAGCCCTTCGCCTCTCGTTACCTGGTGGCGCCTCCGTATCCCTGGCCTTGGAGCTCATCCCAGTCGTCCACAGCAGCCTCACAAACCTGATACCTCTCCTTCGGAATCCCAGCGTCTCAGTCCCAGAATTCCCAGGGGGCGGGAGAGACAGACATGCCGTCCTTATCGTGTTCCTGGACCATTGTCTCTCTGTGCGTCGTCTCATGCCTGAGGGACAGCAGTTCTCCTCCAACTCACTTTTCCAGACCTCTCTTATTCTGCCTTAATTGAGGCCTTCTTTAGATACCCTTTGACATGTTGACAAGCCAAACCCAAACACGGTTAAAGAAACCAGGTTTGACATCTTTTAATTGTGTGTGCCAACAGAAGACTGATTACGGTGTGGGGGGGGGTAAGGTGGGCAGGCTGGGCTGTAAACCTGAGCGCTCTGATGTATGTGTGTGTGTATGTGTGTAACAGAGCAAGGTTCTCTAGGGGCTTGTGGCAAAGCGTCACGCTGTGCAAACACACACAAACACATATGCACCTCTCTCTACCTCAGACAGGTGATTCTCCTGCTTGAGACTCACTTCAGATTTACCTGTTTTTATAACAGATGGAATTTCTAAGAGAGATCATCATTGAGATATTATTTAACCTTATACAGGGTATTATGTCAGAAAAATGCCTTTATTGAAGAATTTCATTAGAATTTTATCATTTTAACTTATATTTAGATTATTAGTAAATAAATATAAATAATAAAGTAAAACCTTTATTCATATAGTACTTTTAACCGATTATGTTAAAAGTACCTTTACTGTATGAAATAGAAAATTAGTGTCAATAATGTAAAACAACAAAAAACACTTCATTTTGCCTTCTGGACTAAAAATGGATGTGAGAATTCGCAAAGACTTATCTATGGGGGTACAGTTAAAAAAAAACTGACTTCCGCAACATAGAAACTGCACCCAAAGCACATATCTTCAACAGCTCTGTAACGGTCAGTTTGGATGTGCCTTGATAATCAATCATATTAAAGCCTTTACTTCACTGAATTTCTGAGTTGTGCAACAGTATTTACGGTTTGCAGATATCATAAATGAATAGAATTGTACTTTCCTGAATCCTACTTGTTGCAAAATTGATCTTGACTTTTGTATAAAAATATTTTGTTTGTTTGTTTGTTTGATGAGTTTAAATAGATCAGTCCGATACAATTGTTTAATGGCTAATATGACGACGGTTAGCTGATTCATTAAATGATAAGCTGTTTTCCTACAAAAGCAGTTTATTTAGCGAAGTAAAGCCTCTCCTCCGCTGAACAACGTCCTGTCTCTTTTCCCTGCATGCCACATACACTTTTTGTTGTTGCTAACCTTGGAGTCTTGCCTTAAAGCAGAGTTGTCTTGAAACCAGAATACACTATGCAACTTTCTCCTAGATTGTTGTCTCAGTTTGCAGTTTGTAGATCTGCAGATTTTGAGCAGTCAGAATTAACAGATTTCACAGAAATTCTTGTGGTGATGAGATTCAGAATATGATCCCTTCCAGTCAGATGCGATATTTTCATTTCTCCCATGTCTCCTAGCAACAAGGCGAGTGTTTCTGTGTGTGTTTGTTGTTTTCGGTATAACTTGAAAGTCAAGTTAGTCAATTACAAGTGGTTATCACCTGAATAATTTTACTAATTAAAAGTTCACATTAAGATCTTTGAGATGTTGAAGTCATCATTTAGCTATACAGAAGCAGGAAGATGGAGTCATACACCACTGAAAGAGAGAATCTGTAATTATTGTAAGATATTTTTGAAGCGTTTCTTGCTTGATTACTCTTTATGGATTTGCAGAAGAAATATTTAAATGATCTTGTTCTTGTTAGTGATGACTGAATTAATGTGTCAAATGTTTGTGTTTTACAGTATGCATGGTGATTGGCATTATATATATGCAATATATGTATATATGCTAGTATTTTCAAATGACTAACCAAAATATCCAAAATAAAAGTTTTTGTTTATGTAATATATGTGTGTGAACTGTCTATAGTTATTATCTATATGAGAATACACACACATGCACACATATATTTAAGTTAAATATGTTTAGATATGATATATATATATGAAAAAAATCATACATTTTATTTTAGGCTATATCTGTGTGTTTAAATACATAGCACACACACACATACATGTAAACATAAAACTTATTTTTTTAAATTTAATTTTACTTTTTATTTTGGATGTGCTTTATTGTGATTAATTGTTTGACAGCACAAATATATACCATAGAATGAAGAAAAGAGTATCGGCATGTTTGTGCTGAGAGGCCATGTATTCCTGAAAGAAAACTTGAAACCAAAACTTTACTGATTGATTGCAAAAGACTTGTTTTAAGCTAGTTGTGTTCCAGAATAATTTGTACATAAGCTATTTTGTGTATTTTGAATAAGCTGTTTTATAATGGCTTAAATGTCTCAGCTGAGGCAAAGGCTTAACGAAAGCTGCACTGAAAGATCGTAAGTCAAGTCAAGTCGCTTTTATTTATATAGCGCTTTTAACAATACAGATAGTAGCAAAGCGCTGAACATTATCAAACAGAAGAACATAGCGATGGTTTTGTATAATGACGAGAATGAAACAATTTATTTATCAAATGCAGAGACGGTCTCTGTAGTCAAGACGACGATAATCACTAGAAATCAGGTGTCCACAACTAAGCAAGCCTAAAGCGACGAATGGGAAAAAAAAACTTTAAAAAAAGTTTTAGACACATTTCAGATTGTGTAAAGGACTTAATAGTGTTTGTGTGTGTTCGTGTGCATCTGGATCCGGCGATCTGTCCACGGAGCTCATCTAGGTGTCCTGGTCTCCAATGACGATCATCTGTGTTGGTACACCATCTGATCTGGATACGGACTGAGGAACAGAATAAGAGAGAGACAGACTAATACTAGCGTAGATGCCATTCTTTTTACGATGTAATGAGTACACTGTGTGTTAAGGGTAGTGAGATCCAACAGCACTAATAATGAGATACAACCACGATCAGATGATAAAAGCAGATAATTAGTAACTCTAATTAGAGCATATTTGTGAGATAATTGTGAGGATACTACCTTTTCTAGTATCTTTGACAGAAAAGGTAGATTTGAGATTGGTCTGTAATTAGCTAAATCTTTGGGGTCAAGTTGCGTTTTTTTTACGAGAGGCTTAATAACAGCCTGTTTGAAGGCTTTGGGAACATACCCTAATGACAATGATGAGTAAATAATAGACAAAAGAGGATCTATGACTTCTGGAAGCAGCTCTTTTGATAGTTTAGATGGAATAGGGTCTAACAACATGTTGGCTTAGATGACTTAACAAGTTCATACAATTCTTCCTCACTTATGGTAGAGAATTAGTGAAATTCTTCCTACATTGCACCTGACTGGATACTGTAGCTGACAGCTGCACAGTATCTTTTTTATATCTAATAGTATTCATCTTGGAAGTAAAATATTGCATAAAGTCATTACTGCTGTGGTCTTGTGGAAAGTTAGTACCTGTTGATGCTTTATTTTTTGTTAATTTAGTCACTATGTTGAATAGATTGTGGTTTTGATTTGTTCTATTTTTTACAATTAATATGCATTTAAAAGCACTTGTTCACAGTGCATCTGGTTATAGTGATTGACATTGATTGAAGAGTTCCAGTCCTGTGCTTGTTGTTTTCTGTCACTGGTGATGAATGCAGGTAGAGCTGAGACTATAAACAGTTCATCCTGAATGGTGCTTCGCTAACGCTCAGGTCTGCAGCCCTGAAGCCCCTTCCTGCCAGAGCCGCGTAGCAAAACATTTCAACCTTTTTGTCGCCCTCGTCTGATGAGCTCATTTGTTACACGGTATTTCCCTTGCTCGCTTGTTTAACGTTTTGTTTTTTTAATTGACTTGAACAAATGCTAACGGGCAGATGTCATTAGGCTGAACGAGCCGTGCTGAGTGACCTCTGCTCATGGCGGCTGAAAGCGAACATGTCACACTTTCTTAGTTCAGACAATCAGAAAGTGGGAGAGAAAGAGCTCCTCAGGAGGGGGCTGTCTTGCTACACAGAGCACAATTCAAACAGCAGCACAATGCCAATGTGCTGAAAGAAAACCAGTTTCCCTTTAACACCAATTAAGTCGTGAGGCCGGCTCCGCTATAAATTCATAGCTGAGATTCGCTCACTGTGCAGCAAACATACATTTGCATAATTTTTAAACAAGTGACTTTCTTTCTGAAAAGAAAAAGAAACTGGAGCTGCTTGGAGAGATTGTTTGTAACTGGCGCAAAGGAATAAATCAGGTCTCGCTGCGGTCCAGAGCCGAGGCATTAATCTCTGAATCTAACGAGTGGCGGGTGCGGATGACGTCTGGTGTAGAGTGCAGTTACGATCAGGAGTGTGACCAAACACACACACACACACAGAGATGAGGGGCTGGACAGAAGCGGTATGGTCAAATGAAGATGGAAACAGAGAGATAGGATCAGGATCAGGGCAGGCAGACAGGAAGTCTATGATGTTTTGAGGTGATGGATCTGTCTCTTCCACTAATTCAGTTTAAACCCAAAACATACGCTATACCATAGATATATATACATAGATGCCTCATTAGCAACTTTTTCTATGGGCCGCAATACGTAAGCCGCCTGGAATATTGTAGCAGTCTGACTTGTCGTCATTCTCCGTAGTAATCACTAAATATTCAAAAACTATGTTTCCCTCTTTGTTGGACAGTTTTTTTTTGGAAGTGCCTTATTTGGTTCTAAAGAAGGGGTGTCCCAATACTTTTGTCCATATATAGTGTGTGAGTCACTGGTGTTTGGTGATGAGTTTTTTACAGATAGTATCAGGGCAGGCAGACAGAAAGTCTGTGATGTTGTGAAGTGATGGATCTGTTCTGACTCTTCCACTAATTCATTTTAAACTCAAAACATACGTCTAGGTTTACTGAAGAGCCATCCTCATGTCATGCAGTGCAGAGCTGCTGTTGCAAAAGTTATTTTCATATTTGTATTGAGCGCTTGTATATTGTATTTGTATCTTTATGGCACAACTTGACTATGTTGTCATATCGCAATATGACGTGTCCAAATGGAACTTGGCATTAAAAAGCCTATTTAAGGCTTGAGCGCCACCCATAAAACATCTTTAATGAACAAATGAATGAATGAATGGAGAAAAGGTAGCCCTAGAGTGAAAAAATACATGCTTGAATACTTAAATGTGTTTGAAATACATTTATTTCATGATAAATGCCCTGCAAAACTGGAATAGTCTACTTAAAGTCTGCTAATTTTGTACTTAATGGACTTTAATTGTGAAGAAGCAGCGCTGAAGTACAAAGAAAGATATCACTTTTGATGAGAATTGTAGGATCTTTGAATAATATTGGTGTTTAAAAGCAAAATATTTCAAGAAGTCATATACTTGACATTTTTTGCATATAAAGGCCAATGTTATTCAAATATAATACAAAGGACATCAAAACAACTTAATATTAACCCTAACCCTAGACTTAACTCCAATAAAAATTTTCAACACTAAATTGCATATTTTAACCATAATTATTTTACCACACGCCACAACTTGTGAGACATTTCTGAAAAACTCTTGTTCCATTTTCATTATAGTTGACTCTTGAATTTGTTTTTCAGTCTGCTTTGATTGTATTCACTTGTTGGCCAGGCTATATAACAAAAAGATGATATGGTGTAATTTTAGTTTGAAGGACAAAATAAAATAACAATAACAACAACAAATAGATAATAATAAAGAAATAAATAATAATAATAATTTGAATGGTTTTAAAGTAAATGTTGAAACTATCTCTAAAGAAAATGAATGTGTTACTAACTAAGTTACTGAGAAAGTAGAACCTAAAATAAACTCAAGGGAGCAGATTATCATTTTGACTTGAGCCAGTAAATAACTGCCTTGAATATCCTAGCAACCACAATGTGGCAGCTTTGGCATGTGCAAAAAGCATTGTACTCATGCAATCTGAAATGTTGGTTGATTGAATTTGTAGTAAGAATGAAAATCTTGATAAAATAACAGTTTTGGATGTATACCAATTAATTTAACTATAAAACAATCATATATGCATTAAATAAATAAATAAAGAGTGAACGTCTCTGTAAGTGCATCTAATCCAGAATCAGGCTTGAATATTTAGTCATTCGGTGGTAAAGTCTTGAGCGGTGGAGGACAGATTACAGATCTGTCTCATCTCGTTCAGGGGCCCGTGGGTCATGACCCTGATTACAGATTGATTTCTGAGGAGAGACTGCGTTTGTGTTTTTGCTGTGGAGGCCATGTATACATTGGTTTAACAGTTAGCTTGAATTTGTAAAACAATACATACACATTAGTAAGCCCAAATAAGACTTTTTATATGATCTACAGTATATTTCATGATATTGAAATAAACATATTTACTTGTATAATCGATTATATACAAATAAAGTTTTTTATATGCAAAAAGTTTGAGCAAGCTTGACTCAATTTGTTTAGTGTAAATAAATATATATATATATATATATATATATATATATATATATAATTATTTCAAAAGCATCTCAAGATACACCTCAAAAAGCTTGATAAGTGCATGACTGAGAAGGAGAAGCAGTTTGTTTCGATTGCTTAAACTTTATTTAGTCACCAGATTCACTACTGATTGGTATGCTACTAATTTACGCTAATACACTGGTTCTCATTTCACATTTATTTCTCGTTCTGGACTTTCATTATCTTGAGCTGCCACCACCACAGTGTATATTACTTTTACTCTACATTTGTGAAAACCAATATCATGTACCAATTTCTGGGGCTTCCATTTTAGTTTAGGTATTTTTTTTTAACTATGTTTCAATGTTTTTGTAATAAACGGATTTGCAGCATTAATTATGGGTATTTTTCAGTTATTCACAGAGTAGTTTTAGGGTTTTAGGCAGCGTGATCTTACTAAGGGAATAGGAATGCTGCCAATGCCGCGAGGAGACAAGCTGAAGTTTCCCAGATGCAGAGAGCTAATTAGCCTTGAGTATTCCCATGATGCCGAGTGTGTGAGAAACCAGAGGAGTGTGTGTCCGTGAGAGGAAAACACTAGCAGCGCACCTCAACCTTCAGGACCTGCCTTTCAGGCCCGGCGCTGTTTACATAATGCAAACACTCCCACTACACAGCTCTTCTGTATTTGCTCCACAACCCATCAGGGAGTTATTTCAGAGAGTGAGAAACTGTCATGCTATAATAGGGTTATTCCAGAAAGATGGTTTTGATGGTTTGTGAAAAGAAAAGTGAGATGTATGTCATGGGAACCTGTTCTCGATGCGAGTGTATGTGTGTGTCTGTTCTGTGGGAGTTTCATGTTTTTAATTGACATTCGTCTGACATTTTTTAAAGCTGCGTTTGAATTGTTCTCTGTCCACTTCGGTCTTTTTCCACCATCCTCCATCTCTAAACTCGTAGCCGTGTGCTGTTTTTCTGAGGGACTTTACTGTAATTGCAGGTCTGTACGCTCTCTCTCCCACACACCTCTGCCATTCTCCCTGCTGGGCTTTTGTGTTCTCCACAAACCCTACAGTATGCACACAACTTTATTTACAAGCCATGGAAGACTCCATCCATCCTGAGCTCTCTCAGTCCAGTCCCTCTGTATTCTACTCCCGCTGTTAGAGTGACGTCCTGCATCTGTACTCTACTCAACACAAGCTTGAAATGACATAGGCTACTGCCACAGTTTGTGCATTTGTATGCATGAAAAACCCCATTGGCCTTCCACTTTCAGTGTGAAGACTGAACTGGAAGCAGCATCAACAGTGATTTATACGATATGTTATGCTGTAGTACAGTTCTTCTTATATATGCAAATAACTGGATGCATATTACCCAGATTGCATACTATAGAACATATTGATTGAAATGATATAATTTTTCATTTTCAGAGTAATAAATAAATAATAAGTGATGTCAACTGTTGATTTAAGTGAGTGAATGCATAAGGTTGATATACATATATTGCAGCACAACTGTTTTCAACAACAGCAGCAAATCAGAGCTCGGTAGTATATAGTACTAGTAATAATAAAGCACTTGTAATTAGATAATATTACATTTTAAAACACCCATAATCAGACTAAAGTTACTTTTTACACACTTATCACACAATAGCAATACATTATTGTCACCTGAACCTCTTTAACCTGATATTTACTTTAAGTTACCCCTTTGATTTTAAGAAAATATGATTATGTTAAGTAAGATATTTGCTTGTTCACAGATGTTGGATAGCTATTACATGAAATGCAGGTAAACAAATAACATATTTAGATTCTTTTTTTGATTTATGTTATTTTAAAATGATTCAAATGTTACATTTTTATAATAATCACTGGCTTTTTAGTAAATTCACAAATCTCCCACAGCTCCTATACAAATCCTAGTTTGGGAAACATTTTTATATTTAATGCACTTCAAGTTGTTAATTACAATGAACGGAACATGTTTTTCTACTCTGATTATATTATCTAAAATATGTAATGCAATGGAATATGATATTAATATATTATATGAATACTACAAATTTAGCTTTACCATCATATAATACATTTTGTTATTTAAAAAGAGTATTTTATATTTAAATATTGCACAATAGTATTGTGTTACTGTATTTTATATTAAATAAATGCAGTTTTGGTGATCGTGAAGCTACACAATTCTGTACTGGACATGCATGGAAGATAATTAGCTGATAAGTGACACTAATGAAGAATACTACCATTTAATACCTGACTGATGACTAATAGTGTCTATTAGTCTTCAGAGTAACATTAAATAGCTCCAAAATGACATCATTAGCAACAATTCAAGTTGTGTTTGGAGGGTTATTGCTTGGGAACCATGTTACCTTGGTAAGGTCTCCTAGCAACAATCCCATCAGTTAGCACTAAAAAAATGTGATGTTTGTGTATAAAGACAGTTTAGAAAAAAATATAATAAATGTGTTTATTTATTTATTTATTTTGTATCAAAGTATACAATAAGAATCATTGTCTGAAAATGACATCTTGGCATTTATGATGCAGCAATTCTTGCTGAATTTTTATGGAAATTTCTAGTAACACTTTATTTTACGGTTACACCTATTGGTTTCTAATTAGCATGCATATTACTAGAATATTAGCCATTTATTAGTGCTAATTAGGCACATATTAATGTCTTATTTTACATCCCTTATCCTACCCAATACCTAAACTTAACAACTACAACACTAACTATTAACTAAGCAGCAAATTAGGAATTAATTAAGGAGAAGAAATCGTAGTTAATAGTTAACAAGTGTTACCTATTATAAAGTCTAACTGAATTTCTAAATTCAGAAAAAGTTGGTCGTTTTTTTTAAAGCCAGTGCACCTTGCATAAAACCAACTGTAATGAGTGCTTCTCATTAAAGGTGTCGTTGTTGTTGGGGCCCTTTGGGCTGTTTGTTCAGTTTATTTATAACAGGAAGGACAACACAGAACAGGAAGTGATGTGAACCCCTGTGATCTGGTGGCTTGTGTTCATGCTTTGACTGTGGTAACATTTCCTCTCTCTCTCTGGGTTCTGGCTCCTGTCCAGACCTCAGTGCTCTGATGGCAGGTCAAGGCAGGGCTGACCTGCTCTCTGTACGCTGAATGTTGTTATTATTGGTGTGCTGTGCCCTCCGGGCAGCCTGTCGTCCCGAGCAGGGGAGGAAACACAGAGGGCCGCTGGATCTTAGTGCTGGCAAGCAGCTGTGCTGGTCTGGTGGTCACTTTTTCTGCTCCGCTCTCGAGGGAGAGAATCAGGCGGGAAACGCTCTAATCCTTAAAACGTCTCGCTCTGCTCTGAGCTCAAAGAATCTCAACACATGCTGCTTTTTTCACCAGCTACTAAGAATAATCACAATCTACAGGAATAGTTTATCCAAAAGTAATAATTGCCTGGAAATGTACTTAGCCTCATGCCATCCAAGATGTAGATTAGTTTCTATCTTCATCATAACATATTTGGAGAAATGTATCTTCAAATGATTGCTCATCAAATGATCCTCTGCAGTGAATGGGTGCCGTCATGTGTGCGAGTCCAAACAGCTGATTAAAACACCACAATAATCCACAAGTAATCCACACCACTCCAGTCCATCAGTTAATATCTTGTGAAGCAAAACTCTTATGTAAATTTACATTTGTAAAAAATAAATAAAGATGTTTTTAGTTTTAATTTTAGTGTTGCTTTAAAAAAATCTCTTCATTCCATAATACAGATTTTTCCAGTGAAAAAGTTGAATCATCTGAATCAGGTAAGAAATATACAAAGACTAAACACTGGTTACAAATCAAAACAGTCCAAAATAGTTCTTAAGAAATATTAGGATGGATTTTGGACAGACACAATGGTTTCAATGCCTCAGTGATTGATTTTTTTCCTCTAAATACACAGTTTTCACTTCCCAATACATAAACTGATGGACAGGAGTGGTGTGGGTTACTTATGGATTATTTTAATGTTTGGATTCTCACTCTGATGACACTCTACGGAGCATCCATTGGCGAGCAAGTGACTGCTACATTTCCCCAAATCCGATGAGGAAACAAATTCATCTACATCTCCAAATGGAGGATAAGTGTTTTTCAGCAAATTTCCATTTTTAGGTGAGCTATTTCTGTAAACATGTTGCTGTGAGACTCCACAAATGCAATGAAACGTAGAAATAAGAAAAAGCTCTGGTTTAAAACTTTAGGTGGCACAGTGAAAGCCCACAGGACTGCGTCAGACAGGTGTTGGAAAGATATTATACAGCAGGGAAGTCTGTTTTCTGTTTAGGTGCCCTCATATGGATTCATTTGGAGGAAGGTGCTCGGCGACACCTGCGACTCATGTGTGTTTGTCAACTCAAGCACGGTCACAGGAGCTCTGTAGCTGAACTCATCTGAGCTCCTGCTGTGAACACATCTTCAGAAAATCACATGAAACTGAGTCCTCCGACATACATTACATCATTACATCATTTGCATGCTATTCAATCATTAAAGGGGTAAATAATTACCTTTCTTAATATTTTGTATTGTTTTGTATTGCTATTTTCGCTTGAACAATATCATTATTAAGAAGAAATAGGCGATTTCCTGTCCTACTTTTCATGCACTGTTTGAACAGGTATAGAAGATTGCAAACTCTGCTGTAATTTCTAACTCTTTCCTAACTTTGGTGATGCAAATGCTGTTTTTCCACAGCTTGCATAGCATCATCAGAGCCATTTTTATCGGTTGTTTTCTGTGCAGACCTGCATTCACAACTCGCGTGAGTGGTGGGCGGGGCTAAGTAGGCAGTGATGTAGAACCAGTGGGCGGGGCTAAACAGGCAGTGATGTTGAAGCAGGCGTTGATCTTCTGTGGAGGTGGGGCTTAACTGAACTATTACATCATAGGGTCCTACACTCTAAATAGTGTTTTTTTGACAGACTGCCATCAATACAAGCTTTTTTTAGACTAATGACAAACTGAAATGTACAGAATGTTTTTTATCGTATAATGACCTCTAATATGTCAAAACATCAAGGGAATTTTGATTTGCTCAGTTTATTATTCCTTCAGCCTTATTCAATCTAATTTTCCCCACTTCTCAAAAGAATCTTATTTTTTGAGGACTTCCACTGAAACCAAGCCTGTGTTCATTTGGGAGCATCTGTATCGTCCGATCTTGATCTGATCTATTCCTGGCAGGGTGGGAGGTACGTTCTCCGCTGTGTAAATAGGCTTGCAAATTGTGCATGCCCTTTGACTGAGTCTGTAATTGCATGCATCTTGGAGTATTTTGCTTGGCGGACGGGTGAGTCAGCCCTTGAACTAGCCCTGCTCTGTGGGGGCTTCAAACACCTCAAACATCTTCTTCATCTTGGTTTGGTCCAGCTAAGGCTTTGACGAGTCTGTCAGTGACATAATATCTGTCTCCTAGATGGAAAATGGCCATCCTGACAACTTGATCTTCACGTCATGTAGACATCTAGAAAGATAAGCTCAAATAATGCTTTGCACATGGCACCGCACAAAGTCAATAAGGGGTTTTCCAATATTGTTTGATGGCATCAGGAGCTCAAACCTTTAGCACTCTCTAAATGCCTCTCATCAGCGAGTTCAGCCTTTGACTTCTCAGCTCAGCTACTTTTACAGCCGTGGTGCCCATCTCAATCCACTGGTCTGGGTTAATTAGCATGATCAGACTTGAGCCAGTCCTTTTCACCATCTGCATGAGCAGAATTCAGATGTTAATCTTGCAGCTGTATGATGAAATGTGATTATCTTCAAAATGTTTGTATATATATCGAATTTAGGAAAATCTTTCTTTATTAACTCTATTGCCACAGTTTGAGTCTATATATATATTTGTAGTCCATAAACTTTTTCATAAACTGCAACACTGTGACTTTTACACAAATAATAATGAGCATCCGTGACATCACAAACATCCAAAATTCCCTTAATATTTCCCTGTCCTTAAAGGCTAGTTGTTTCTATCTAAAATCAGAGCTGGTGTTGTGTAGATGTGTTTGATGGTGAGGCGAGCGTGATTGCGCTGTGCATCCACCCTGTCTGATGCTGTAGCTCTATGAAATGGTCTGTGAAGATGATGTTTGTTCTGGAGTCATGGCAAAACCAGAAAAAAACACACACAAAAGAAAAAAGCAAGAGAGCAACATGCGGTTTCTCTCTACTCTCTTTACTCTGACTCTTGCAGACCACTTACTAACCTCTCAATTGACTCCACACCGAGAGGAATCATGATTTCAATCCAGCCCTTTATGTATGAAGAGAAAGATTTATTTTAACAATGCCCATCCTGAAGATTATTTGGAGATGAAAGCTTGCTTAGTTCTTCCCGTTAAGCGAGGTAGAAGGCTAAACATCGTCAATGCTGAACATCTTTCAAGTCATGTCTACATAAGTAACGCAATTACTGCATCCTGTATTACAGGAAAAACCATGAGTCAAATGCTCTGAACTAGAAAAAAGGCATTCTTGATCTTGATTATGAGTGTAAAATACCCAGTTTTTTTCTCTTGACCATAGATGTCACAAGTCCTTTTGATAAATGTCTATGCTATTTTTATATTATGTCTATGGCATTTCATCTGAATATTAACATTTGTTAAATTTAGCCAGTCAAAAAATGTTGAGGTTAATCTAGTTTTGTGTCTGTGGTGATCTATACTATTAGATTATGTTTAGTATAAAAGTGTTTTGTGGCTATTTGTTGAGGAATCTGTGGACACATTTTTGTAGAGTTGTGGAGTAAAAATTATACAGATTTATTTTGAAGTAAACACACACACTATAATTCCTTTGCACATCTGAAATGCACTTAATATTGAACTGGAAATTAGGTGCTGGGCGTCTGGCCAGAAGAGAACTGGCCCCAACTAAACCTGGTTTCTCCCAAGGGGTTTTTTTTTTTCCATTCTCTCATGGATGGGGTTTTGGTTCCTTGCCGCTGTCTCCTCTGGCTTGCTTAGTTGGGGACACCTGATTTC